>JAQQSW010009479.1:0-13224 GCA_028646575.1 Pseudocheirus occidentalis
AGAATTCTTATTTCTGGAATTCTCTCTTAACATGTTGTAAATGAAGGAAAATTCAATGTAACCCAAATCAAATAAATTTCTTAGTTTTCTACCTTATCTAAATAAATCCTAGATGTACTTATTCATTGCATTCACAAATGTAATGTTTCTATTGCAGATGCATCAGCTCTGTTCAATAGGGAAACAAGTTTTTAAAAGTTTAAAAAAAGAAACTTTCAAATAAGTAAGAGAGTTGGTACTGTAAAATAATTACCTTTGTTGCCTATTAAAGTTTTTCCTAGCTTAGATGGTTTTTAAATATAAAATAGTCTTCCTAGATATAAGTTCTCTTTTGTATTTCTCCATATTTCATTTTATAAAAGTTTCAATAATAGTAAACCTCTTTGAGTAAATTGCTTCTATATTTTCTCCAGTGATTTTGATGGAATGCATAAAAATTTCCTCTAAAAACAAGATTTTGTATTTTAAACTAACTTAAGAGTAATAAAATAGTTACAGTTTCTTATATTCTTCCCCAAATTTAACAAACTAGACTTTGCAATTTGGGGAGAAAGTATAAGAATAAATGTATTCTACTTTATTAATTAAAAGGGATAAGAACTTTGAAAGGTATCCTTTTAATTATTAATTATTAATTTAAATTTAATAATTTAATTTTATTTAATTTTAAGGGAGATATTTGCCTCTGCTAAACAACATAGTCAATCTAAAAAATAATTTGACAAACATGCTTGGAAGACCTACTTTATTCAATGCCGTATACAAAACACTGAAATTACCATAGTTTTAACATACTCAGAAAATTCAATAAGTCATTATTTTTGGCTCATATTACCCAAGTCATGCCTGAAGATAAAAGGGCTATAAAATTAAGAAAACAGGACTGGAGGGACAATTAGATGGATAAGAACAAATACTACTGAGTCAAATTTGGAAAAGTCAGTGCAGGTTATTTCTATAGCAATAAATAGAAGGTAAAAGAGAAAATTATTCAGTGGCAAATGGCATTGGGGATAATTGAAATGAACTATAAGGAGACACATTGGTAAACAATTTTGTTTTAGTCTTCATGTATGAGGAAACACAATGGAAACACCTTGCAGGATATCTTTTTAGCTTTCTTTCATTGGTAGAAAGAAAATAATAGGGAAAGATCCCCTTAACCAGCATTCAGGGAGGTAGGATATTCAGTACTGTTTTCCCTTAAGACCCTGAGAAGCAATTTGAAATTTTTATAATTTGAAATGGTTGGTAATAAAATGAAAATCATAATGGTAATTTTTACAGAAACTTAGAATAGAAGAAATGATACTTCTGTCACTCACTGATACAATCTGCAAGGATTGCATCTGATAGGCATGCCAAGAGGTATTTTATAAGAGGGCATGGTTGCCCTTCTTTATGATGACCTAAAACAAGTGAGGAATGTGCCCCAAACAGCCTTTCCTTCCTTTAATCTTTCATCATGGACTTATCATTTCTAAATAAATTCCTTTTAACTTATTTATAGTTTTAAAGATGGCATAGAGATGAAAGGGTAAGCTGATATTTGGCAGAAACATGGATGTTGGCCCATAGCTCTTCTTATATAACCAACACAAAAACTTTTAATGACAGCTTATAGAAATAAGAGATTCCCAGTCTACCAGTAGCTTGCTCTCTCCTCCTAGGGGCTTTAAGGCCCTCAGCATTGCTGTATAAAATGGATTAAATAAGACTGGACACAACTCTGCCCTCCCTCCTTTGGTGATTGGGAATGGTTTTGACATAGTGCCATTACCATATCCTCATCTGGTAGCCTTAAGGTCTTGATGGACTAACTTAGTAGCTAGCAGAATTCAGGCCAATTGCTGTGCAAATTTGTCAGGGGGAAAAATTATAAATAAACCTTTGATTACCCTATCTACCCATTAACAAGTTTTCCATAAACTTTCCATATTCTTTACTTGAAGAACAAGAATTGTGGTGTCAAGACATTTGAGATAATTAAAATGAGAAATTAAGTCCTTTGAATTAATTCACTGTAAGGGTGCTATTTTTCTTCTTTTAATTTCAAACTAATGATCTTGACCATACTTAGTTTATAAAATGCTAAGTTAATGAATTATTATGGAGGATAAGAAGTTCCCATTGTAAAACTGCCATTAAGATTAGAAGTGAGAGATGTATGATGAAACCAATGTCATAATTCATGCAACTAAGTGAAGCAGAGGTTATAAGCAGGTTATGTTAATATGAGAAAAATTGCTTTATACCCATCACCTGAGACTCTAAAGGGAGAAAAGTGATTTAACTTCAAAATTAACTACCATTTTCCTGAGGTAATAATTGCTTTCAAAATTTATATTGATCCAAGAAGTTCCCTTTGAAAAGTGACAAATATAGCTGATTACCATTTGGTACATGGGTGATACAGAAAAGATAAATGCACTGCCATCAGCCCTTTCCACATTGTGCACTGAATGGAGCTCTCCCTAAGCAAAATTCAAAACCATTTTTGAGCATTTACAAATAGAAGCGATTACTAGGAACTAACATAGGTTCTCTAAACACAAGACCTATTATATCACCCTTTTTCCTTTTTAGATAAAGGTAAATAGGAGAAATCTGTAGGCATATATGCCTGAATTTCAGCAAGACATTTCACAAGTCCTCTTCTATTGTCCTTGTGGGCAAGATGGAGTGAGATTAATAATAGTGAGATGATTGTGATAATAGAGCTCAGTAAATTCAAATTGTTTCAATAACCACATCAAAAAATGTAATTATTCATTAGATGCATGCCTAACTTGATTTGGAGTCAGGAAGACATGGGTTCATATCCTCTCTCGTAGGCTTTGATGGATTATATAATCTTCAAAATGGAATTCTGATAACTAACATGGTTGTTGGGAGACTCAAGGTAATAATGGTGTAAAGCGTTTTGCAACCTTTTAAGTGCCATATAAATATTAGTTATTATAATATTATTATTATTGGCATCTCTAATAGCTTTCTAAAATGTCACATCATTCCTCTGTTAAAATGTTTTCACAAATTATTTAGATGAAAAGATTAATAGTATTCTGGTTGAAAATTACACAATGCAAGGAAAGATAACTAATAACATAAGGTCTTTAAGTTACATAAAGCTCTTTCCTTACATGTTAGAACTGTGTAATGTTACTGCAGACTATACTTAACATATACTTAACAGTTAAGGACAAGATATCAAGAGATAGGATTTTTCAAGATTTGAATAATGCCTCAATCCAAGAGGGACTAATGTGGGCATCTCAGGTCCTCTAATATTATGGTAGGGTAGGTATTTAGGAGTACGGTGGACTTTTATTGCTCCTTGAATCATATTACACATTCAGTTGTACCTGTGGATATTTATGAGAGTGACTCTCCAATAACACTTATTATATAATGTCAAATATTATATAGATATAACATTAGATATTAGAGTTATGTTTATGTTCTGTTATTCTCCTATTAGAGGGTAAACATGGGGAATCCCTTTTGTAAGAATTATCTCTCCTTTGGAACCTAGTGTTCTATTGTCTTGTATAGTAGGCACTTAATGACTTTTTAGTGAAATAATGAATGAATAAACCTAGTCTTTTATGTAAGTTAGTCTCTTTGATTTTATGTTTATAGACTCTTGGGAGGGGTAAATTTACATAAAGTATTGAAGTGCTTGTGTATATATGTGTGTGTTTATATGGTTTTTTGTGTGTGACTTCCTATATAAATTGGGAGTAGAGGGAGGCCCATTATTCTCCCCCTCCCCCAGTTAGTGGAAAATACTCTTTAAAATGGGCATTTGGGGGAGAGTAAGTCAATGGTAGCACACATACACACACAAAATGAAAACAACCCATGCTTAAAATTTATGCATCTAAAACCACATTTATGCAATGAAATTCTGAAGTGCAGTTGACTGGTTTCTATCAATATAAATGTTATTATTTGAAATGTAGTTCTTTCTAAGCTCACAGAAGTGCAAACGAATTCTCTCATCTTTGCAAGGGCTATATAGTTTATACCAGTTTTTCTCTCTTTTAAGATATATACCATATGGTGCTCATGAGAACAGAATCCAAACTTAGCAGTGCTTGGGCTAGATCTGGGAAAGGATATTCATAAGTCCCAAAGTCCAGGATAGCAGTGGGGGAAACTTCACACTAATTAGGTCCACTGTAAATTTATGGCATCTAATCTTAACTGGGCCCTTATTCAACAGAGCAACTATCTGATTATTCTGTGTTCTACTCACTACCCATTCCCCAGAATGTTAGGTGGTGTAGTGTATAGAGTATTAGACTTGCAATCAAGATGACCTTACTTAAAATCTTGCCTCATCCACTTATTTTTTCTCTGTTACCCTAGACAGATCAGTTAAATTTTCTCAGCTGGAAATTCCTTTTCTGTAAAATGTGAATAATAATAGTGCATACCTCACAGAGCTACCTTGATAACCTTAAGGCCCCATAAAAATGTTGGTTCAAGTGTCACTCACCATACCCTCCTCACCGCAATTTTGGTCAGTCTTGATCTTGCCTCATAAGTGATCAAAAAACCTGATACCTTTTGACAAAAACTCCTGCTTTTCTCTCCTCCTTGACTCATATCATTCGGACATCTAACTCTACTATGTCTTCCTTCACTCTAGTGTTGGATAAAATTGGGGAACTTCTTATTTTTCCCAAGCCAATTCGTCTATATGAATCTTTGATTCTAATCTCCCTTAGTTTTTCAGGAGATTGCTCCCACTAACATCCCTACTCTCTTTTATCTTCAATCTCTCCCTATATACCGAGTCCTTCTGTGCTGCCTACTAACATGCCCATGTCACTCTCATCTTTAAAAATATCCTTATTTGAATATGCCATTCCCTCTAGCTATCATCTTATGTCTCTTCCTTCTTTTGTAGCCAAACTCCTTGATAAAGCATTCATACAGTATTTCTTTTCTCTCTTCTAAACACTCTGCAAGATGACTACCAATGGCATCATTGAACTGAAACTGTTCTCTCATTGTACTCATTGTATCTTGATTGCAAATGCAATGGTCTTTTTTCAATTTTGATCATACTGGACACCTCAGTAGCATTTGACATTGCCGACAGACACATAAGCAGGATAATTATTGGTTTGGGGGTTTTGTTAGAAGGATGGAAGTACGTATTTGAACAATTATTGCTGTTCAAGGATTTTGCTCAATGATTTCCTTTGAAAGAGGATGAGGTCATCAGTCAGGATTTTCTTACATGATATTCTTAGAGAGCAGAAAGACTTATCAATTTTTACCTTAAATTGAAAAGTTAATATGGAAAGAAGAATGAATGCATTTTGTGCTTTTCACTGATGCTTTTAAGAAACGCTAGATAGTTCTTGAATGTAAGGGGGGATTATTTTGAAAACAGATCTAATATACTGCTTCTGGTAAAAAAAAGAAATTAAACTTGTACCAGGCTTGCTTTAATGCTTCATATACCAGGGTGACCTGAATCCATGAAACAGATCATTGAACAAGTTAAAATAGAAAAAGGAGAGGACTAACCTATATGATTTCATGTCTATTCTATCTTATTAGCATTGTGTTTCTTTGTTTCTCATATGTACTGGTGAGAAAGCCAGGAATATAGATACCCTATTGCATGTTCTTAGGAAGACAGAGGAAATTATCTATTTTAAGATGTGTCCTTTCCATTTGAAATCATGTGCAAGCATAACATCTTAGGAAAAGCACTTAAATTCGAGACTCAAAAAGAAAACATCAGTTTACATTTTATATTGTACAAATTCACATATTACGTTTAAGTCACCTTGATGAAAGACTAAAGTAAAAAGGAGACTACATAACAGAAATTACAGTTAAGAACCAATGTTTAAATAATAGCACACATGAAATAATAATAATTTAAAAGTAAATATCTTATTTGATCACACCTTCCGTTAGGACACATGGGGATTTACATCTAGACAGATCCAAAGAGATGAAAACGTACACAAAAATACACCTGCGGAGCTGAGGGAGAACCTTATATGGAAGCAAAATTATTGCTCATCTGTTTTGCAGAAGCAACAGAGGGAATGCCCTTCTTCATCCTAATTAGAAAAACAAATGTAAACATTTAGTCCTATGATGACTAATGTAATTATACTGACTATTGCCAATTGGGTACATGCTATGAGCTACTTTTTTTCCCCCAAGGTTGGTGAGGGATGTTCCCTGGACTGAGAGTTAAGAACTAGATTCAGATTTTGTCTTTGATACCCACTTGCTGAATGACCACTGGCAAGCCACTTAACTGCTTCACCAGCTACAAAAGGGAAATATTGCAGTACCCACCACACAAGTTGTGAGGCTTAAATAAAATAGGGTAAATAGCTTGGGAAACTTTAAAATTTGAAACTTTAAAAGAGTGTCAGCTACTATTAGTATTTCTTTGAGACCAGAAGACCTAGAGGAAGGGATTTCATCCATCTGTAGAATGTGGTTAAAAAACATTGATTTTACATGACCTTTATTTGAGTTTCTTTTGAGGAGGAAAATGAGGAAAATGACATTACCTGTGACCAAATTATATTTTTTGAAACTCAGAGATGTGCAGAATACTAGATCTAGAAGCATCATTAGAATACTTCCTAATATACCTTCCTCAGTAAGGAAACTGAGGTTAGGAGATATGAGGCAATTGGCATAAGACCACAGAGCTAGTTAGTTGAAAAAGCAGAAAGTGAGCCCAAGTCTTCTGACCACAATCTTTCCACTATAAGTCCATAGAAGTAACGAAAATCCTCATAAAGAAAATTTCTCTAGAAAAAGTTCTTATTTTGTCCTTGATCCCATATATGCCCATTTCCAATATTATAATGTTTTTACTGTTTATTTAGTTTGATGACATATTGTACATATTTAAGATATTTTAATTTTCTATTTTAAATTGAGGAAATATACACAAAAATCCTAGAGTGGGCATCAAATTTATGGTAAGGCAAGGGCTATGAAAGGTAGAAGGGGATGGAGAAATCCCCCCCTTTTCATTTATATATCTCTATTCCAAAATTCAAATAAACTTGTTGCTATAGTATTTCAAAAAGGTCCCCTGAGAAAGTATTTGCTACTTTGGAAGAATTTCTTCTTTTGGGATACGTAGCAATGAGAAAAAAAAATGGGCATTGACAAGTCTGTTTTAAATCCTTGTCGAAAATGTGATTCACTTCAATGTAAATCTAGTATGAATTTATTAAAACCTATTAGTAAGATAAATGTTCTCTTCTTATGTAAATCTATGTCTTTAATCTGAAATGTGGAAAGAGGAACTGCTTTGCAAAATATCTAATCTGCAGTTCAGTAATTATATGAGCAGGTGGTTAATTGCAGGTGCTGTTAATGACTTGCCCCTCATCACAAAGACACAAATAGCCAATTTTGTGTGCACTAAGCCAATTGCAGGGGCAATTACATTAGCTACATAGTTTTAAATTTGTAAGTTTTCTGGGTGCATGAATTTACAAGCAAAGTATGATACCTGATTTTATACACTTCAAAGCTGGCCCTTACCCACTGACACAAATTTTGGAAGTATTTCTATACACAATGATAATGATTTTCTTTATGTATTTTAAAACACCATTTTTGTGGAAGATCCTACAACCTAGAAATGTATTTATCTACATCTTTTTTATGTTATACCATGACTCTGTATGAACTACCCAAATAAATTGTAAAAGGGAGTCATTTATAGCTATAGACCAACAGTGAGTCATCTAGAGCTATACAGAGGCATTTAATTTAAGATCCCACTTGTTTCTAATAAATATTGAAGGCATAAGGTTAAGAATAAGATTGAAAAACCTATCAATGTGTTGAAACATCAACAAAAATATGATATCACATAAATTTTTCCACAACAGGGCTTCTTCGGGGACATTTAGTTAAAGGCAGGATACTTAAGCAACTTCCAAATAAGGATTTGACTTTCTGACTCCAAGTTCATTTAGGAGGAAGGTATCCTAGAAAAAAAAGAAGAAAGTTTAAAAGTATCTAGTAGTAATAAACAGAAAAGGGAAATTACAAAATTTCTGTTTTACTGATGACACCCAGCCATGTCTGTCCTACTGATGTGAGAAGTTGAGAGAGTGAATTCATGAAGCTAGCAAAGTATCTCAAAACATATAAACCAGAGAATTTCGAAAGAAATATATACACATACAGACATAGGAATGGGAAGAACCATGAAAAAATAAACACCTTAATTTTTTAAATAGAGGTGATAATTGGAAATACCAATAGAAAGAGAGTCAGTGAACCTATTCTCCAAGTCAGTGCTAAAAATCACTGGTGAATCAATGTACTATAGTTATTAGTTTACTTTCAGAGAAGATTCAGACTGTATCTATTCAGTAATTAATAATCCCTTGGTATGTCCCAAGAAGGATGACTTCCTTCCTATCATGTCCACACAAATTTAGCTTTTTGTTGTTATTGATACAGAAACCAAAAAAAGAAAAAAAAGTTTTGAAAGTAATGTGAATTAGTAATGTGAATTAATTTTAGAATACTAAAATCATACTGAAAAAGTAAATTAAAGGAAGAAGATTGTGCAAGATGACTTTTAACATAATTATTGCAAAACTAGCTTGTTATACCAAGCATGACTACAAAGGAATGAGATGAATTCTTTAAACCACAAACTTTCTTTCCCCCACAGTTCTTGACTTTCTTATTATCTGTATACATCATACTGTTATCAGGAAATTTAAAAAAAATACTTTTTTCACATTTCAAAGAAATCGAATTAGTAAACTGAATTCAAATCATTGTAGTCATGTATATGTATATGGTGATATAACTAAAGCTTGCATTGTCAGAAGACATTTTATAATATGGCTTTACTATATTTAAGGAAGACAGGTAGGTGGTGCAGTGGATAGAGTTTCAGACCTGGAATCAGGAAGACTCACCTTCCTGAGACTGAAACTGGTCTCAGATTCTTGTTAGCTATGTAACTATGCAAGTCACTTAACTCTGGTTGCCTCAGTTCCTCATCTGTAAAATAGCTTGAGAAGGAAATGGCCAATGACTCCAGTATCATTGCCAAAAAAAAAAAAAAAACCAAAACCGTAACCAAATGAAAAACAAACCAAAAGTTGCATATGACTGAGACAAATCAACTACAACATGTTTAAGGAGATTTTTGTTAACTGATGAGTCAGTCCACCATATATATTAAAAAAGATTATCTTCTTATTAGGAGGACTGTAGTACCTCTCTCAGATTGAATGATATACCAGATAAAAAATACTGGCAATGTACTTCCCAGACACTTGCCAAGCCACTGACACTATTCAAAGGTTATCATATGTACTCTATAAACTTAGAACATATTTTTCAAAAGTTAGATTTAAATGCTAATTCTAATCACATAACTAACCCTCCTATAAGACCACAATATGACCATTTTCTTAGATAGAAATAGCTTTACAACTCATCCAAGAGAGTAATTAGTAGTAAGGAGAAGGGTTATAAAAAAGTGTATTTTACACCTCTCTCTACTCTTCTCCCTCAAATTTTCTTCCATCCAGGAGAATGGAAGGTAAAGTCAAGATATGGAAACAGACCAGCAACCAGGCTGAAACTTCTTTGTTCTACTAGACAAAATATAAATGATAACCTCCTCTTAATATGTCTTTATTTACTTCTCAAAAAATGCAAAAATGGACATTATACCATCATTAAAATCCTCAGATAGTTTGTTTGCTTATCAAAGTACACTATAAACTCTAGATCATAAAAAAAGCCATCAAAGTACAAGTATATAAAGGGAGAGCTATTAGTTGAAGGATTAAATTGATTCATCACTGATGGGATATAAGAGCAGCTCACAACCACTATCCATTGCCATCAGTCAATCTAATGCTGGCATCTAATATGAAAATCCTTTATAAAAGCAGAAGATTATGAGTGCAAATAATTTACTTCTAAGGAGAAATTTTTCACAATTCAACCTGTTTCTATAAAATATGTAAATTCCAAACCTGTTTCCTAGAAAAATGTCCATTTAATAAAATGGAAAACAGAGCATTCTTAATTGGTGGTTTTGTAGTTAAAGTGTGATAGACCATTCATGTATGTTTACCATCCACCATGGCTACAGCTTGAAACATACTCAGATATGGGTTAGAGAAATTACTTCCAGTAGAGAATATATAACTTTGTCTCCCTTGAAATCCTTGAATTTATGAGTCTTGATGAATAATTACTTAATGTTAATTGAGTGCACACCGGATAAAACATTAAGATGGATCTGTTTAAAAATTATAAAGTATACAACAATGTGATTTATATGTGCATATGTATATGTTTTGAAGTATATTTTAGCAATGAACATGATAATAATAGTTAACATTGATATAATGCTTCCTACGTGCCAGACACTGTCCTAAGTGCTTTGTGATTATCTCATTAGATCCTTGCAGCAACCATAGAAGGAGACACTATTATTATATGACACCAACAGAGGTTAAGTGACTTGCCCAGCGTCACACAGTGTCAGAGGCTAGATTTAAACTCTGGTCTCCCTGACTCCAGGTCCAGTGTTCTATCCATGGCATCACTATATAAAAGTATAATTAGAATATATTTTGTTATTTAAGATTTATATATCCTACTTTTATATCTCATGTAAATGTTATCTTACTAAGAACCTCATTTTAACAAAGGAGGTAACGGAAACCCAGAAAGGTTAAGAAATGATAAAAGTTATGTAGGTAATAAGAAGCTAAGCTAAGAATACAAAAATTCTACCACCAAGATTTTCAAAATGGCAGTCTTTTGAAGCATCTGAGATTCAAAATCCAGGAAGAAGTCATGTAGACCAGTGGTCCCAAAAACTCATTTGCTATTCTACTCAAATTCTTTTTTTTATTTTTAATGTTCAAACTATTTCCTTTCTGTAACTTTATTAACTGGCATGTGACAAGGAAGAACTTTTAAAAATGTATATCATTTCTTCTCTTTTACTATATTTATTTCATCTCTCTTCTACTCTTTTCTTATCTACTCTTTTTATTACCCTTTGCTGAACTTATTGTTATGCAAAGATCCCTTTTCACCAGAACTTAACTCTGTTGTATCCTGTTCTGTCTTTTGAGGACAGAAAGGAACACCAATAGAGAAAGGGATTCAGATGATCTGTAATCTCATTTTGATATGTAATACAGTGGGGTGACTCCTGTCACAACATTCTGTCCCCTTGGGTCCTGTCAGCCAATCAGGAGAAGGTATTTGCATTCTTCGAGCTATGTACCAGTAAGCTTGTTCCTATTCCTTGGGGAAGTGCCCATTAAATGCCTCCAGATATGAGGAATCTCCTTTACACCAATTTATATGAATATAAGAAATTCTAGGGGAAAGTTATTTAAGAAAAAATTTCCAGCCCTATGAGATGCCAGTATTGGCACCTATTATTATTCTAACAGACCTTGGGTGGTGCCTTGCATTTACTGAGTTCTCACTAAATATCAATTGATGTACTCTAATACATTAACTCTCTTGTCTTATGTTATCTTCTAGGCAAAAGACTTAGTGAATAAATGAATAAACACATTTTAAAAAGCATTTAATTAATTTTTTTGTTATATACCAAACACTGTACTAAGAATTAGGGATAGAAATAGGAAAGTAAGAAAATTACTGTCCTCAAGGACCTCATATTCTTTTTTTAAAATTATTTTTGGGGATAGCTTTTGTTTTTATATCACCAAAATTTTTCTCAGTATTTTTACCTATATGATAAATAATTTTTAAGAAAGAAAATTAGGAAAACTGATTAATATATAGAATTATATTTACATTTTCCCTCACCTTGAATTTTTGTTTCCTGAATTAGGAATTTTTTTTCAGGGCTCAGGGGCAAGGGAAATTAGTATTTTTCCCCTGTAAAGACAGGACCGTTTCTCTTCGTTTATTTTTGCTTAATGTACTTTAAAAGAACCCTATTCCCACAAACTCTCTTTCCTGCACTCCCAAATCTTTCTGAATTTGCTGTTCTTTTGCCAAATTTAGAATTATGTTTACCTTATTTCTTTATCTTACTTCCTTTTATATGTTTATCAAATTATTTTCTTTCTCCTTCTTATTTCAATAAAATCCCTTTTCTTCTCCTTTTCAACTTTTTTGACTTTTTTTTATCACTTTCTGCATGTTTTACTAAAGTGGATTTATTTCTTAGTCTTCTCATAGATTTTTTTTTGGTCTATTCAATTCAATATACAGCATTTATCTACTACATGCCAGGCACTGTGATGAACTGTGAGGACACCAAAAAAAAAAAAAAAAAAAAAAAAGCAAAAACGTCTGCCATCAAGAAGCATACAATCTATTTATCTGAGTTATTTTTTTCCTGTCACTGTTTACCCATAAGTTGATGCTGGTAAATCCCATGTTTCTTTTTTCTTCTCTTTTATATGCCTTCCCATTCTACAGTTCAGTTGCACAGAGATAAATAAATACTTCACAGAGTCCATAATGTAATTGGAGACTCATGATATGTGTTGCAGGATTTAGCTTGCAAGAAGGTTGAAAAGGGCATATGGTCTTTTTTTTTTTTTTGATATTTTATTTTTATTTTTTAACTCTTTTTTAAAATTTGTGTTTTCTTGTTTACATCATTCATTGTCATGACATTTTGAATTACAAATTGTCTCCCCATCTTTCCCCTCCCCCAAACCTAAAACAGCAATCCCACTGTAAAGCCCCTCCCTTGCTCTGCTCTCTTACTTTCTGATAGGTCAGGGAGGGTCTCCCTATCCCAGCCCCTGTATATGTTAATTCCTAGTTGCCGGTATTGCAGAACTTTAAATTCTGGATTCTTTCGATTCCTCCCTTGTCACCCACCCCCACTGGAAGGACAATCAATTCAGCACAGGCTGTGGATGTGTGATTATACAGGACATTTTCATAGTGGACATATTGTGACAAGGATCATCTATCTCTCTTTCCTATCCCTCCCCTCCCCCTTGTTCTGTTCTCTACCCTGTCCCTGTCCCTTTACTGAAGTGTGTACTTCCAGCATCCCTCCCCCTGACCCTGCCCTCCCCTCCATCATCCCCCCTCTCATCCCCATGCCCCCTACTCTCCTGTGTGGCATGATGCCCAGTTTACAGTTTATGCCATTTCTTCCCTAAGCCAAATTCAATGAGAGTAATTGAAAGTAAAGTTGTAACAGTT
>JAQQSW010009480.1:0-13224 GCA_028646575.1 Pseudocheirus occidentalis
TGTAATATTTTCTCCTTTATCTTGGGACTCTGGAACCTGGCTATAACATTTCTAGGAGTATTCTTTAGGGAATCTTTTTCAAGAAGTGATTGGTAAATTCTTTCAAGTTCTATTTTGCCGTCTGGTTCTAAAATATCAGGGCAATTTTCCTTGAGAATTTCTTGAAGGATGCTTTCTAAGTTCTTTTTTTGATCATGGCTTTCAGGTAGTCCAATAATTTTCAAATTGTCTCTCTGGGATCTTTTTTTCCAGGTCAGTGGTTTTTTTCAAGGAGATATTTCACATTGCCTTCTATTTTTTCATTTGTTTGCATCTGTTTAATAGTATCTTGATTTCTCATAAAGTCCTTTGCTTCCATTTACTCCGCTCTAATTCTGAAGGAATTATTCTGTTCAAAATGCTTTTTGAGATTCTTTTTCCATCTGGCAAATTCAACTTTTTAAGGCATTCTTCTCTTCATTGGCTTTTTGGACCTCTTTTGCCATTTGAGTTCATCTGTTTTTTAAGGTGTTGTTCTCTTCAGTTAGGTTGTTGACTCATTTTTGATGATTTTCTTGCATCATTCTCATTTCTCTTCCCAATTTTTCCTCCACTTGTCTTATTTGGTTTTCAAAGTCCTTTTTAAGCTGATCTATAGCTTGTAGGCAATTTTTGAATGTCTTGGAAGCATTTGGTGGGAATTCTGACTGTGTTGTCTTCCTCCCGTTCTATGCTTTGTTTCTTTTTGTTCCCAAAAAAGGATTCTAGAATTCGGTTTCTGTTCTTACTTTGCTTTCTTTTCCTACTCATGTTGCCAGTAAATTATTTGTGTTTTTAGCCCTGTGGAACTCTGCTTCCAGAGAGGAAAGCTCTGTCCCAAATTGCTGGGGTTTTCACAGCTGCCGGAGCTATTAAGGGGCTGCTGCCACCCCCACCAGCTTTGGCTCACTGAAAATGCACCCCAGGATCACTACCTAAGACCACAATCTGGATCTAGGCCTCTCAACAAGGGAGCACTTGGCCTCTGAACAAGTGATTGGCCCCTATACAGTCTGCAGGCCAGGAGCTCTGAAGCAGCCAGGTGAAGGCAGCTGCCACTTTTGCTGCTTCTTCCTTGCCCTGAGGGCAGTTTGGCTGGACAGCTTTTCTCCCCCAAATTTAGCTGAATTCCACTGACCTTTCACTTAGTCCTTATTTATGCTGGCTTGATAAATCTGGAAACTGCTACAGGTGTTGCTGATCCACTCACCTGAAGACTCCAGCTGCGGCTCCTCCTGACCACCCTGGGCCTAGGCCATGGTTTCAGGCTCGGCTGGTTTTGGCTCCCAGCCTGCTGTGATGAGCCCCACCTGCCAAGCTGCCTTCAGCAAAAGATGTGTTTTCTGTATTTCTGTGAGTTTTTGAGCCCTAAAATTTGTTTAGAGTCATATTTTATGAGTATTTGAGGTGGCTATGTGGGAGCTACGAAATCTTGCTGCATCTGCGCCACCGTCTTGGCTCTGCCCCATCAGCTTACATTCTTTTGGAGGAAGACAACACAGAAAGGGGATCTGGAGAGGAGGGATTAGGATGTACATTTGATGGCATAGCTGAAGATGTCCTACAAGTGTTAAAAATAAGGCCAAGAAGGACTGTAAAAGCTTATGGTGGCTCTGGAGGCCCTGAGTTCCATTCTTAGTTGGGAAGTGGAGGTAAGGAGTAAAAGTGAGGGCCTCAATAGAGTAGAGTACAAATGGCGTAGCTGGAGAAGTCCCAAAAGATATCCTGAGTATATAGGAGACAATAGGATCATAGATTTAATGCTGAAATAGATCATGAAGATTATCTAGTCCAACATCTTCATTTTACAGATGAGGAAACTGAGACCTAAGAAGTTAAGTGATTTGCCCAAAGTCACTCTTTTGGTAAGTGGAAGAGTCATAAAAGGTTTGATAGCCTTGATTAAGTAAGCAGTCAGCAAGAACTCATTGGGCCCATATAAATGTGTCTAGTCCTGTTCTAGGTATTATGGGGAAATTAAGACATGACCTTCTGGCCTCAACACCTTATTTTCTAGTTACAGGAAAAGAAACTGAAAAGGGGGAGAAGTGTAACAGCTTTGAGAATGCTGGGGAACACTACAAAATGGCGCATCACTAAGTACTATGTTGGGTGACGTGGCCTCAAACGATCCTTAGATTTCTGAAAAAAGAAACAACAGGGACCTGACATACCAATGGAATTAAGCATTACTACTGATGTAGCAGGCTTTGTCCAACATTGCATCCCCTCTTCCTGTCTGATACACCTGCCCTGCCTCTTATCTGGAAATATCTCATTTCACAACCTCCAAATCTAGAATCCAAGTTTCAATTCCCATACAACCTCATATATTAGATCCTTCCTATAGCTGTGTCCCTGTGATGTTAGCACGAAAAGAGGGGAGGGGGACAGCAATCAGATAAACCTGGATCTTTTTCCTCTCCTTCCTTATAAAGCCCCTGGATCATCCATCCCTTTCTGGCACAGTAGAAAAGGCACTGGTTTGGGCATAAAAGGACTTGGGTTTAAATTCTACTTATGATACTTGACTACCTGTTTAATGAGTCACTTTAACATCTCTGGGCCTACATTCCATTATATACCAAATGACCTTGAGGTCCCTTCCCATCTACACCTCCCACTTACACTGCTAGGCCCAAATGCCACCTCACCTAAGGCCAGGCCAGGCCCCTGCACATCCTGCCACCCCTAGAGATCTGTTTGCATTGCTATCTTCTGAATAACAGTGACCTATACCCTTGTCCTTCTTCCCTTTCCCTTTTCTTCCATAACCCAACTGGTTAGAATTAAGCATATCCCCTTGTGAGAGGTTTAAAATGAACCTGTAATAAAAGGTCTATTGCTCACCATTACTGCCTAGTCTGCTTCTTCTGTGGACATTTCTAAGCTTAATCCCTGCCTTCCCCTAAAAAACAGCCACAGTGATTGGTTCATTATTGGGAACAGCTTAACTCCTTTCTGAACAAATGCATTCAAGACTAAGGGAGCACCCAGTCCATTCTCACTGATGAAGATTTAGAAGTCCAACCTTGATCCTTGCTTCTGCTGTCAGTATGTTCATCGGAGTAACAATCAGATCTACTCTCTCTTTTCCCCTATGATGACTACTCTAATTCTCTGCAGACAAGAGGGCTTCCATTAGTTTTCACTGACTGCAGGAAGCCTGGTGAAAGAAGACTGGAGTTGGAATCAGAAGACCTGAGTTTGAATATGGCCTCTGCATCTTATTTGTGTTATCTTGGGCATACCTTTCAGAAAGTTAGGCTCCTTGGCCCTTTGCTTCCTCATCTGCAAAATAAAGAGCTCCCAACTAAATCCCATGATTTCCTATGAATGCATGAGAGGTAGTATGGTATAAGGGAGAAAGTGCTGCCCTTGAGGTCCTCAGATGACGTCAGTTCCTGGCTCTGATACTAATTACCTATGAGACTCTGAGCCAATCCCTTACCTTTCCCAATTTTCAGTTTCCTCATCTGTTAAAATGGGCATGATAATATTTACACTACTGACATCACGTGGTTATTGTGAGAAAATCATTTCATACATTTTAAACACCATGAAATATAACATTACTTTTCAGGGACTATGTATATGCCATTAGGAAATGTAAATTAATTGGAAAAAAAGATAATTAGTGAAGTAAGTCTGGTAAAAGAGGAAATCTTGATAGTGTATTCTAAAGATAGTTATATACATATAAAATTTTGCTCTAATTGTTATATAATTATAATAGTTATATATTTATATAATATATATTATATTTATTATAATATTATGTAAATATATAAAATTATTATATGTCTATATTTAATATATTTATTTATGTGTATAATTGTTATACATTATAATGTATATGCGTGTAAGTGTACATTATGTGTGTCTGTGACATCTGATTGCTTGGAACACACACATATACATATATACATATGTGTGTGTGTGTATATAAATGTAATGTATGTACTAGCTTATATACAGTACATGTGTGAGTGTGTGTAATCTAGACAAGTAGATCCCCTATTTTAAGAATTTCCTCTTTTTAGGATCCTAATATACCTTCAGGGCCCAGCTTAGGTCTCACCTCCCACCTCAAGAAAATGACCTTTGCTGATTTTTCCCACTGAAAGTCATTATTTCTTCTCAAATATATTAAGAACATCTGGTCTCTATGCCTCTTGTATCGCTGATCACTCTTTGTGGTGTGATATACTTACTGGAAAATGCTATATCCTTCCTGTAAGCTCCTTGAGGGCAGGGACTTTGTCATTCAAAAAAAAATCATACTCAGATAAAATCCCTCTTCACAATTTCCTTGAGCCTAAATGAGATAAATGAAGACTTGGTATGTAGAAATGATTGTTTCTGCAGTCTCTCTCTGATGAGTTCCAATTGTCCCGTTGGGGGGATTTCAGGTAAATCTATAGGGGCAGTCCTTCCAGCTATTTTGACAAGGAATCTACCACTGCTGAGAAATTCATATCCTGAAATTATCATGAAAAATCAATATGTATTCATGACCAGGATATGAGTCACTTCCCACTGAAAAAAATACAAGCTTTGGGCAGGTTATATGTAGTCTCCTGTTATGCTCTAGGCTCTCTCGAAGTCTTTTCAATATTGGAATCAATTCCAGGCCATCAGACAGAGTTTCCAGACAGAGTTGTATGTGAACAATTCCTGGGTGTGAGTCACATAGCTGATTACTGCAGGAGAGTGGCCAAGATCATCTAAAAACAGTTTTCTGAGGGGAAAAAAAACAGCCATTTCCCTCATTAAAAAAATCATAAAAGGCTTTATTTATAGGCAGATAACTCATGATGAAGGCTGATGAGTATCTTGAATTTCTCAACTCACTGGTCCCTCCACACTAGGTTCAAGTCACTCACTGGCCAGTCTAATGGGACCCACACTTTATGAATGATTTGATAAAACCTGAAGAGGAGGACCAGAGAAGAATTGCAAAATCTCAGAGCTTTAAGGGACATCAAAAGCTAGTCAATCAATCAATTAATAAACATGTATTAGGTGGCACAAGATATTCTGACACTTGGCAAAGCAAATGGTTCTAAACTTAAAAGTTCAACATTACTTTGTCAGACCTGTAGACAAGCATATAGCCATAAAGATTGAGGGAAAAGTCTCTATTTCTGCACATTTAAGGACATAAGAATACAAAATTAAGAGTTCTACTAGCTGATATTATATAATACAGATTTACATAAATATATTACATATTCTAGCTTATTTGATCTTAACAACTCTGTGATGTAGATGCTATTACCACCCCCCTTTTACAGCGAGGAAACTGGCTGAAATAGGCTGTTACTTTCCCAAGGTCATATGACTAGTAAATGTTTGAGGCTGAATTCAAACTCAAGTCTTCTTGACCCCCAGCCTAGTATGGTATCCACTGTGCTACTTAACAGTCCTCCTATATAGTTCTTCAAGAACTACGGTCAATACAAATTGCAACAGTACAGCTATTAAAGGTCCTTGGGGAACTTCCAATTTCTGTGTTAACTACAAACTTTTCTCAGTGAGTACATGCATAATTCCTTTCTGTAGGTCATTTTATTCTAATCTAACACATAGTTGGTACCTCAGGGCACCTCCAGCACCATCAGGGATGCTGAAGAATACAGGTCAATGTTCTTAATGATGTACTCATGAGTCAATTATCATTTGCTACTTGACAAAATAGACTCATGTTGACAAGTCCAGTGTCAAGGATGCCCCTTTTCAACAGAAAAAAAATATAGCTTAGTAGCAGCTGTTTTTCATGGAAGACTAAATCTCTCTCTCTCTCTCTCTCTCTCTCTCTCTCTCTCTCTCTCTCTTTCTCTCTTTCTCTCTGTCTCTGTCTCTGTGTCTCTGTCTTTCTCACACACACATACGCACACACACACACACACATACACGCACACTGCAATTGGAGAAGCCATGGAAGAGCTTGAAGTTTGCACTTTTTTTCAGGATTGTTGTCATTGTTTATCCTTCCTTCTCAAAGAGGACCAATGACACCAGGAGGGTGATGTCTTGACTTGCATGTGAATTGGATTTAAGTGAGGTAGGGCTGTGCAAAGTCATCAACCTCACTCTCTTCTCCAGAGCCATCGGAGTATAGTTACAAGCCATAGGTCAAGACAACTGCTGATGGTCCAGCTTTTCAGAATAGTATGTCATGAATTTTCTATTCCTTACCTTGGATAGGGTTGGTGCTAACAGCACTGATGTGACCTAAGGAGATCCTGATGGTACAAAAATATGGGATACATTCCATTAAATATATGGAGTTTCTGAAATTCTTTTATTAGGGTAGGGTCTAGGGATCCAGCACTAGAATATGAATCCAGACTTGGAGTCTGAGAAGCCTGGATCTCTGTGAAGCACTGGGAAATCAAGGAATGGTGCAAACTGGTGCTGAATTAGGAACACCCTTTGCTAAGTGATTGTTGATATTATACTTGCTGTATTATAACCAGAAGGTATGTGTTTTACTTAAACTCTTTCCACAATATTAATCAATCAGTGAGCATTAATTAAATGTCTGCTGTGTGCCGGGCACTGGCAAGGTAGTGGGGATACAAAGTCAGAAGAAAGGCAATCTCTGCCCTGAAAGAGTGTATTCCCAAAGAAGGGGGGCCATGAGTCAATCATACAATAGTTCAAGTGCCTCAGATGTTGGTGTGTATCTGACCCCATGTGTGAAGACGGATTGTGCCTGTCATTCATCCATTCAACTGCAGCCCTGAGCTGGGGGCCCTGGAATGTTTCAAAGGGGAGCTGGTGTCATTTCATCAATTAATCAGAGCACAAACATGTATTAAGCGTCTACTGTATGTCAATTACTATGCTAGGTACTGAGAGACAAAATTAAATCATTCCTGCCCTCAAGGAGGTCACACTTTTTTTCTTAATACTATTTTTCCCAATTACATGTAAAGATAGCTTTCAACATTCATTTTTGTAAAATTTTGATTTCCAAATTTTCCTCCCTCCCCCCTCCAAGACAGCAAGCAATCTGATATAGATTACACATGTACAATTATGTCAAATACATTTCCACATCAGTTGTGTTATGAAAGAAGAATCTGTTTTAAATTTTTGCATCAATACTCATTAGGGAAATTGCTTTCTAATTTTCTTTCTCTGCTTTGGCTCTTCCTGGTTTAGGTATAACCACCATATTTGTGCCATAAAAGGAATTCAGTAGGACTTCTTCTTCACCTGTTTTTCCAAATAGATTATATAGTATTGAAATAAACTCTTCTTTAAATGTTTGGTGAAATTCACTTGTAAATCCATCTGGCCCTGGAGAATTTTTCTTAGGCAGTTCATTGCTTGCTTATTCAATTTGTTTTTCTAAAATGAGGTTATTTAAGTATTTTATTTCTTCTTCTGTTAATCTGGGCAATGTATATCTTTGCAAATATTCATCCATTTCACTCGGGTTGTCAGATTTATTGGCATACAGTTGCACAAAATAGCTCCTAATTGTTGCTTTAATTTCCTCTTCATCTGTGATAAATTTACCTTTTGCATTTTTGATTCTGGTAATTTGATTTTCTTCTTTTTTAATCAAATTAACCAAAGTTTTATCTATTTTACTGTTTCCCCCCCCATAGAACCAGTTCTTAGTTTTATGTATCAGTTCAATAGTTTTCTTACTTTCAATTTTATTAATCTTTTCTTTGATTTTTAAGGATTTCTAATTTGGTATTTAATTGGGGATTTTGAATTTGTTTTTTTCTAGCTTTTTTAGTTTTTGGAGGGGGGAAGGCAGGGCAATTGAGGTTAAGTGACTTGCCCAAGGTCACATGGCTAGTAAGTTTTAAGTGCCTGGGACCAGATTTGAACTCAGATCCTCCTTACTCCAGAGCCAGTGCTTTGTTCACTGTGCTACCTAGTCACCCCAGATGTAAGCAAATATTAAACAATGGGGAGCAGAGGAGAATTGGTAGCTGAGGGGTTCAGGTAAGACTTCATGTTGAATGTGGTATCTCAACTGACCTCTGAACCCAACCATCCACATTTTACAGATGAAGAAACTAAGGCAAGCAGAAGTTAAGTGACCTTCCCAGGGTCATATAGCAAGTGAGTGTCTGACACTGGAATTGAACTCTGGTTTTCTAGATTTTAGGCCCAGCACTACACTATTGAGCTGCCTAGGCAGGGAAGGGATGCATCCCATGCATGGGAGATAGGAGAGGGATTGCTCATGTGATTAGCTATTCAGAGTAAACACTCCTTGCCTTGCTGTATGTCACTGGGGGAAGAGGTGAAAGTAAGCCACCATCTCTCCCCTAAGCCCTCATTGTCACTTTTATTTCCTTCTCCTCTGATGTTTATTGCTCCGTGAGACCGCTGAAGCTTCCAGGCAAACTTCCCTGCATGACTCCAGAAACAGAGGCTAGCTGACCTCCCGATCCTCCCTCTTAAGCTGTCAGCTCCTTCTCTTAGGCACTATGAGCAAGGACTGGAAGGAAGAAATCATACCATTTTTCCAGCAGAGAAATAAACTTATTTTTCCAATGAGAGAAAAAAAAAGCATTCAAAGTCACTCCTACATGGTAGTCAGTGAACTATCAGAGAAAAGGAAAGATTCAAGGAGTCAGATTCCCAAAGATAAATACACCTGGGTGGTTTTCTCCCTCCTAGTGACCTGGGTAGTAATGTGAACAAAACAAGAGATCTCTCTTCTAACAATTGTGAGCAAACTCCTTCAGCATCTCTGCTTTTTCCCCAAGAGCGGGAGGATCAAGGTTAAGGGAAGGGGAACAGGACACAGAAGGATCATCCCTGGAAAAGGCTTGAAATTCCATCTTATAAAATAACTGCTTCCTGATGCCCAATTTGGAGAATAAGGTTCTGCTCTCTGATACAGTGATTTACCCCCTGGAAAGTATGAATTATTACCCAAAGATTTGAAGATAATACCTGGAGAGTGTGTCACCAGTCATATACCCAAGGTTACCTACCAGAAATGCTATGGAGAAAGATCTTAGGGTGGGTCATAGGCATCCATAGAGCATGACCTAGGTATTTGGGCACCCTCCCTCACACCCATGCCATGCTCAATGCATGACCATTCATTGAGGGTAAAGTTAAACTAATAATGCTAAGATCCATTCCAACACTAATATTATATGGTTCTTTAGACCTTTAATTATGAAACGTGCATACAAGATACATGGTTCAATTAAGAATTGTATGGTTTGAATAGACGAACCACAGAACATTAAAGGTAAAAAGGGCCCAATGTTATTTGGGGTCCTTCAGTACTGGCCCCCTCCCACTGCTCCGCTTTCTGACCTGACACTTCTCTGCTCACCATTTCAGGGCTTTGGAGACAAGAGAAACGCAAAGGACTTGGTTTGAACTTGGTTTCATGGATTATCAATAGCCCCATGAATAATTGGGAGGTAGAGGAGACTGAAATCAATGCTGCAACATACATTTTAAAAGCTGATGCACTTTAAGGAAACTTCAGGGTGTTTGCCTTCTATCTGGGGAGGGAAACAATGAAATGTCCTTGAGGAGGGGGATCCCAAGCAGCTTCTCTCACTGAACCTCTAAGCCACTGTCTCAAGGGTGTCATAGGACCACAGAGTTATATATTTAGAACTGGAGGGGCCTTCAACATTGCCCAGACCAATCCTTTCATTTAAAAAAAAACCTGAGGCCAAAATGATTCATGTGACCTAGAATTCAATGACAGATAGAATTCAAACCCACTCAGAATCCCAAATTTAGAACCCTTACCACCAACTGATTCTTTCTTCCCTTTCATGGTGCCACATATTGGCACCTTGATGCCTGACTGCTTCTCCTTTCTCTATATGAATGAGGTTGAGAAATTTTCTTTCCCTTAATCCACCTAAAACCAGGTCAGAGTTCTAAAAGCCTTAAGGAAATAAGGAAAAGAGTAGAAAAAAATTAAATAAGACATTAAATAAGGCAAACTATTCATACAGCTATACTTTCATTTAGTACGAGTTGGCCCCTTTTACAGGGGCTCTAATCTAAATCTGTATCCAAGCCAGCAGCCTACCAGATGCCCTGAGTATGGATAGGTCAGTCAATCAAAAGCACTTATTAAGTGCCGAGTGTGTGTGAGGCATTGTGCTAAGCTCTAGGGTCTACAAGATGGGTAAAAGACAGCCCCTGCCCTCTGGGGTTCATAATCTAGCAGAGAAGAGAACATGCAGAGAATTATGAACAAGCTACAGAAAGGCTATTTCTTCACTTAAAATGGAGCTCATCTTCTACATCTCAGCCTAGCCTCTGCCCAGTCCAAGTGATACTAAAGAACCATGCCCTCCCCACTCTACCCCACAATCATAATAGGCTACCACCAGTTGAGGTCCAATGAACAAATCACATCTGCCCAGCACTACTCACTCCAATCTCAAGGTGAAAAGTCATTTTCAGTGGGGACCTGCCAACGATCTTTGCCTAGAATATCATATGATGGTTTTTACAATAGTCCAATTGAAAAATAAACAGATCCTATCCAAAGAAAACATGGAAGAGTTCCTTTCATCACAAAGCATCTTCCTTATGTAGAAAATGAAAGACTTGGACTAGGACATTTTTAATGTTTCTTCCAGCAAAATGTGAACTCTGTGAAGCCAGAAACTGTCTCGTCTAAACTTTCTATCTACGCAAACCTCCAGCATGATATTCCAGAACCCAGTGGATGATTTTAATGCATGTTGCATTGAACTGAATTCCTTCTGTGAAAATATGGCTGTGAGCTTATCTAGAGCTCATATTTGTGTGGTTGTGTGAGTGCAGGTTAAGAGCTTGGTATACCCAAACACCCGACATATTCAATAGAGCTAATTTAACCCAACTGTAACCATACAATTTGGTCATACATAGCCAAATTCCCAAGGGCAGAAGTGGTGTAAAATATGACTCTAAGGAAAAAGAACAATATTTAGGAATATTTTCCTCCAAGAGACACTTACAGTGTCAGCTGGCTGTAATCTACAATTTCTGAGAAGTTTCCCTAATTAAATGGGAGTGGGAATGTACTACTATGTCCCACACAGTTCTGGGTCCAGAGTAGACATGCAGTAAACTGGTGATTTATTATCCCCCCTTGATTGATTGGGAGAGGGAGGGGTAGGTACATAGGGAGAATGTAAGACTTATTTTCATTCCTACCTCAGGTAGAGGGTTCTGCCTTGGAAATTTTGCTTCTAGTGTTGGCATGTCTAATGTGGTAAAATTACTCACAGCAGACTGTTCATAGTGCAAGGCATGGAATTCTACATACATCTTAGCATTTAAAGCCTAAACATGTCAGTTCACAGAACAGGGCTAACTTCTTGAAAATGAGAGACTTTCAAGGTCAAGAGTAAAGAGGACTGAAGACCTAGGACTATGACTAATGATCATTTGAGCTCAAAAAAGAATGAGGTTAGCAGTTCACACATTGAAACCTAAGGCTGTAGTTACTAGATACTGAAACAAACTGATGATTCAAATCCTTTAACTTTAAAAAAGGTCAATTCCTAAGAGACAAAAAACGTACAAACTAATGATTTAGTAAGAAACAGAAAGCTATAGGGGATAGAAGGCCAAACTTTAGAGTCAGAATGACTGCATCTTACTCCTGGCATATACAAGGACAAGGGGAAAGTCATTCTCTCACTGTCCTAAGCAGCTCTCTAAGACTT
Source organism: Pseudocheirus occidentalis (assembly GCA_028646575.1). Classification (NCBI taxonomy): domain Eukaryota; kingdom Metazoa; phylum Chordata; class Mammalia; order Diprotodontia; family Pseudocheiridae; genus Pseudocheirus; species Pseudocheirus occidentalis. The sequence continues at coordinate 11,706 of JAQQSW010009480.1, forward strand.
GGCTTGAGATAATGTAGGTAGAAGGCTATATAAATACAAGCTAAGATTTATATGCAATTGTTTTTATTCTTTTTTCTATTTCATTTATCAACAGGATATTGTGAAACTCAGTTCTGTTAATAAATGTATTAGACATGGCTTCCAATCTTATGTCATCTGAAAATTGATAAACATTCCGTCTTCCTCCATTTATTCAATAAGCATTTGTTATATGCCAGGAAATTAAAAAGAACCTGCCTTCAATGAGTTTACATATTAATGGGATGCTGAGAAAAAGACTGACTAAACATAACATGTACACAAATGTGTAAACACAAAATTGTTGTTTGTCCTTCATTCCCAAAGAGGACTGTAATATTAGAAAGGTGATGCCATGACTTGCAAGTGAATTGGATTTAAGTGAGGGAGGATTGTGCAAAGTCACCAGCTTATTTTCTCCTCCAGAACTATCTGGGTCCAGTGGCAAAATATGGATCAGGATCAGTAGAGATGGCCCCAGTTGTAGTGGGAGACCTTGGTCTTTTTAAACTACGGTCTTTCACAGGTATCAATTTGTCTGAGGCAACACCTGTTCAATGGTTAATGCTAGGTAAGAAACAAGGCAAGGAATGTCCTCTTTTACCTAGTCACAAAAGAAAAAAAAATCTTTCTGGGAGAAGAAGACCCTCAGGGTTTCTAGTGAAAACATAAACAATTGCTTTTTATACTCACTCTGAACCATCAGAGGCCAAACAAAGACCAAATGAAGCTTGGGTGAGGACCTATTATTGGCCAATCAATGAGAGCCAGAGTGATTTCGGTTTAAGTTATGGTCCTTAAAAGAAAACATAGCTGGTAAACCCCAAGATACCTTTTAAGGTTTCAGTGATCAAAATTTATATTTCTTTCAGCAGAGCACCCATAGGTAAGGGTATGATTCCCTATATGGACAGAGAGAGAGAGAAGAAAGAGAAGAAAGGAAGGAAGGAAGGAAGGAAGGAAGGAAGGAAGGAAGGAAGGAAGGAAGGAAGGAAGGAAGGAAAGAAGGAAGGAAGGAAGGAAGGAAGAGAGCTGAGTTGCCCAACTAGAAATGGTCAGTTGGGTCCCCAGTGACTTTATCCATGAAGGGTAGACTCATGACTTGAAACTTAAGCTTAGACCTTCGCAAGTCAGAAAAAAAATTAATACACAGATTATTGTTTATCCTTCATTCTTGAAAAGAATCATGAAAATAGGAAGGTCATTTGTGAGTGAATTGGGTTTAAGTGAGGAAGGGCTAGGCAAAGTTGCCAGCCTCCCTCTTTCCTCCAGAATCATCTGGGTCCAGTGGCAATACATAGATCAGAATGACTGTAGAACAAAGGACAAACAATAACCTGGCTGCCCTACTGATCCAGTTGGATAATGTAACTCCTTCCTTCCTTCCTTCCTTCCTTCCTTCCTTCCTTCCTTCCTTCCTTCCTTCCTTCTTTCCTTCTTTCCTTCTTTCCTTCTTTCCTTCCTTCCTTCCTTCCTTCCTTCCTTCCTTCCTTCTTTCCTT
>JAQQSW010009481.1:0-13223 GCA_028646575.1 Pseudocheirus occidentalis
GAATCTACTGCTGATTGGCTTTACAGCAGCATTCCAGGAGAGTGCTACTGTGAGCAGCTTTCAAGGTCCTGATTACATAGCATAGCAAACTTTCTATTTATTCTATAATCAATCAGAGCAAAACATTCACAGAAAATAAAGGTACAGCATTAACAATGTTACAACTTAGCACAGAAAATCAAACTACAACATTCATCATGTCACAACTCAACAACTTATCACTAAAATGTCCACATAGTTTTCACCAAAGTGGTCACATAGTTTTCAACAGAGTACAATAATTTAGTAACTCAATCATTCAGTCATCTTTAATTCAATCAGTCTTAAGAAGGAAAGCTTCCTTAATCCTTAACTCAATCATCCTTAAAGAGGCAAGGCCTCCTTAAGAGATACAAAGTAAAATAGTCAAAATTCTGCACCTATGGGGTGCAATTAAGTTACAACATCAGTCACTACTCAGTACCCTCTTAAGGGGCAATGGAAAATACACAGGCCATCCATCCCTAGGTCACAAATAAGTTACAATTTTGCCAGTCACTACTCAGTATCCATCCAGCAGCAAGAGATAGAAAGAGAAATTCCATTTAAAGTTACTGTAGATATTATTAAATATTTGGGAATCTACCTGTCAAAACAAATCCAGGGCCTATATAAATACAATTACCGAACACTTTTCATGCAAATAAAGTCATATTTAACTAACTGGAAAAACATCAGCTGCTCATGGCTATGTCAAGTTAATATAATAAAAATGAAAAGTTAACCTTAATTAAATTACATTTTTAGTGCCATACCAATCAATTTACCAAAATATGATTTTATATGGCAAGAAAAAATAACAAAATTCATTTGGAAGAACAAAAGATCCAGAATATCAAGGGAATTAATGAAAAGTAATGCTAGGGAAGGTGGGCTAGCCATAACAATTTTTAATCTGTATTATAAAGCAGTGGTCATCAAAACTACTTGGAACTGGCTGAGGAATAGAATAGTGGAGCAGTGGAACAGACTAGGTACATGACACAGAGCTTTCCATTATTATAGTAATCTACTGTTTGATAAACCCAAAGACCCCAGTTTTTGTGGTTAAGAACTCAGTATTTGACAAAAACTGCTGGGAAAATGGGAATGTTGTATGGCAGAAACTGGTCATAGACCATTATCTAACAACTCATACCAAAGTCAAGTCTAAATGGATGGATGACCTAGGTATAAAGGCTGATACTGTAAGTAATCTGGCAAAGCAAGGAACAGTGTACTTGTCAGATTTATGAAGAGGGGAAGATTTTATGACCAAACAAGAATTAGAGAGCATTATGAAATGCAAAACGGATCATTTTGATTACATTAAATTGAAATGTTTCTGCAGCTGGGGGAGGATATACTAGAGAGCAGACTGGGGGAGGGGATATACAGTGGGATCACTGTCTTGGGGTGTTGGTTTTTTCTCTGGAAAAAAGGAGAAAATATTTGTAACTCAAAAATCCCATGCAAATGAATGATGTAAACTATAAATAAACAAAAGTTGATTTTTTAAAAGTTTTTGCACAAACAAAATCAATTTAAACAAGATTAAGAGGGAAGTGGAAAACCAGGAAATATTTTTTACAACCGGTATCTCTGATAAAGTCTTCACTTCTAAAACATTCAGAAAATTGAGTCAAATCTATAAGAAAACAAGTCATTCCCCAATTGATAAATGGTCAAAGGATATGAGCAGGCAATTTTCAGAGGTAGAAATTAAAGATATCTATGAGCATATGAAAATATGCTCTAAATCACCATTGATTAGAGAAATGCAAATCAAAACAATTCTGAGATAGCAAATCTCACCAGTCAGATTGGCTAAGATGGCAAGACAGGAAAATGATAAATGCTGGAGAGGATGTGGAAAAATTGCAACAGTAATGCATTGTTGATGGAATAGTGAACTGATTCAACCATTCTGGAAAGTAATCTGTAACTATGCCCAAAGGACTATAAATAAGTGCAAACCCTTTGGCCCAGCAATACCATTTCTAGATTGGGTCCCAAAGACATCATAGAAGTGGGAAAAGGATCCATATGTACAATTAAGAGAAGCTCTTCTTGTGGTGGCAAAGAATTGGATTTTAAGGGGAAGCCCATCAATTGGGGAATGGCTAAATAAGTTATGGTATATGAATGTGATGGAATACTGTTGTGCTATAATGAGGAGCACACGGATTTCATAATAACATGGAGATCTTATATAAACAGATGTTGAGTGAGAAGAACAGAACCAAGAGAAATTTGTACACAAATATAGACACAACCTATGTGTGACAACTGACTTTGATAGACTGGACTCATTTCAGCAACACAATGTTTTATGACTACTCCAAAAGACTCATGATGGAAAGATATATCCACATCCAGAGAACGAACTACAGAGTTTGAATGCAGACTGAAGGAAACTACATGATATTTCTCTCTTTTTGTTTTTTTATTTTAGTCTATTCTTTCTCATTGTTCATTCCATTGAATATGTTCCTTATTTGCAAACTGACTAATGTTTAATGTGGAAGTATTTGTAGATCCTATATTTGATTGCATGCTACCAAGAGAAAGGGGGATAAAATTTGAAAACTCAAGGGATTGTAGAACTGAATGGTGTAAACCAAATGTAAATAAATAATCAGAAAATGCTTGTTCTTGGCTTTAAATACATAGAATTTATTTTAAGAAAAGATCCACTGATTCCTATGCTTTCTAGCATTTTAATAGGAATCAGTGTTGTATTTTAAGTTTTTTTGTGCATCTATTGATATGATCATATATTTGCGTTGTTTTTGTTATCCATACAGTCATTTATGCCAATAATTTTCTTAATATTGAACCAGCCTTGAATTCCTGATATAAATTCTGCCTGCTCAGAGAATTTGATCTTTGTGATAAATTGATGCAATCTCCTTGCAAGTATTTTGTTTAAAATTTTCACATTGACATTCATTAAGGAAATTTGTCTGCAGTTTTCTTTCCTTGTTTTTGCTTTCCCTGGTTTGGGTATCAAAACCATACTTTACCAGTATTTTGATACAGCTTATATATTGTATTGGGATTGACTATTCCATAAATATTTGGTAGAACTCACTTGTAAATCCATCTGGTCCTGGAGATTTTTTCTTAGAGAGTTCATTGATGGTTCACTCAGTTCATTTTTCTAAGATAAGTTTATTTAAGTATTCCATTTCCTTTTCTATTAATCTAAGCATTTTATATGTTTTTTTGCAAGTGTTCATCCACTTCATTCAGATTGTCAGTTATCCTGGCATTTACTCCAGCAAAATAACTATTAAGAATTGCTTTAATTTCTTCTTAATTGGTGGTATGATAACCCTTTTAGTTGTAGATGCTGGTACTTTGGGATTCTTTCTATTTTTAATCAAATTAACCAATAGTGTATCTATTGTATCATTTTCCCCCATGAAACTTACATCTAGTTTTATTTATTAGTTCATTTTTAAAAAAACCTTCAGTTTTATTAAACTTCCCTTTTGTTTTCAGGATTTAAAGTTTGGTATTTAACTGGGAATTTTTTAGTTTCATGTTTAATTCATTGATTTTCTTTTCCTGAATTTTATTGATGTGTTTAGAGATATAGATTTTCTTCTAAGTAATGCTTTGACTGCATCCCATAATTTTTAATATAGTCTTATTGTTTTAATTCTCATTAATGAAATGATTTATGATTTCTTTGATTTGTTGTTTGACCTACTCATTCTTTCAAACTTGATTATTTGGTTTCCAATTAACTTTTGATTTATATTTCCAAGGTCCTTTATTTAATATAATTATATTGCACTATGTTCTAAAACAGGTACATTGAATATTTCTTCTTTTTTTCATTTGGTTGCAAAAATTTTTATGCCCCAATACATGGTCAATTTTTGTGACGGTGCCATATTCCTTTCTATTTACATTCAAGTTTCTCTAGAGGTCTAACATATTAAACTTTTCTAAGATTTTGTTTATCTCCTTCTTTATTTTATGGTTAGTTTTATCTGACTCTGTGAGAGTAAAGTTTGGAGCCCTCATTAGTACAGTTATATTGTCTATTCCTCCTGTAATTCTTTTACATTTTCTTTAAGAATTCAGATTCTATGCCATTTATTACATATATTTTATATTAATATTACTTCATTGCTTATAATTTCTTTTAGCAATATGTCGTTCCCTTGCTCATCTTTTTAATTCGATCTATTTCATGATTGCTACCCCTGTGTCTTTCTGTTTCACGTGAGTGTCTTGTAAACCACATATTGTGGGCTTCTGGTTTCTAATTCATTCTGGTATGATGTTATGGGTGAGTTCAGCCCATTCACATCCATAGTTACAATTACTAACTGGGTATTTCTGTCTATCCTACTTTCTTCTTTTTGTCCTCTCTCTTTTTATCTTGTCCCTCCTCTAAAGTCTATTTGGAGTCTGACCACTATATTCTTTTATCTACTCTTCCTTTTATCATCCTGCCTTCTGTTATCTCCTTTCCCTTTTATTTCTCTATTGGGTAAGATATTTATATAACCAATTGAGTGTATGTGTGTGCATCCACATGTTTTTTGCCCCTTTGAAACAGTTTAGATGTGAGGTTCAAATATTGCTGCCTCTCTCACCATTTTCTCCTTCTCTGTAGAAGTTCTTCTGTATATGCCTCTTTCATGTGAGATAATTTCCTCCATTCTTCCTCTCTTTTCTTCCTTCTCCTAAGGCATTCCTTTTATTGTCTATTTTCTTAAATTTCATGCTAATATAATTAACTTTTGCACCCTCTATCTATGTAGAATTATTTTTAACTGCCCTAATGACTATTAAGTTCCTATAAGACACATATGTCATCTTCCTATTCATAAAAGTAAAGAAGTTACTTTAATTATTGAGTCCTTTGTTATTTCTCTGTCATGCTTACCTTTTTGTGGTTCTCTGGGTTCTTATACTTGAAAGTAAAATTTTCTGTTCAGCTCTAGTCTTTTCGTCATTAATGTTTTGAGGTCCTCTATTTCAGTAAGTATCCATTTTTTCCATTGAAAGATTACATTCAGTTTTGCCAGATAAGTTACTCTTGCTTGTAATCCCAGCTCTTTTGCCTTGTGTTATATCATGTTCTAAGTCCTCCCATTCTTTACTGTGGTAGATGCCAAATTTTGTGTGATGCTGAGTGTGGTTTTATGGTGTTTCAATGTTTTTATTTGTTTTTGTTGTTTAGTTTTGTTTTGTTTTGTGGCTCCTTGAAAGTTTCCAAAGCTTGTTTCTACTGTCTAGTCCCATCATTCAGGTTTCATCCACATGGGCTCTGGGCCAACCTCTACCACCATGTCATAAACTTCTCTTTTTTACCTCCTATGTTGTCTTGGGCTCTTTAATTTCTCACTCTGATCTTTTGTTGGATCTACTACTCCAGAATTTTATTTGAGGATTATTTTAAAGTTGTTTAGAGGGGAATGTTGAGAGAGTTCAGTTGAATGTTTTCTCTGCCATCTTGCCTCCACCCCCACCCCCGAAGGTTTTTAGTTGTTCTGTTTGTTTTATTTCTATTTAGAGTAATTGTAAAGCTTTTTTTCCCTGTACATTGTTGAAAAGATCCAAGCTCAGGCCTTGTCTGGTCCAAATAACAAGTAATATTTGCTTCAGTTCTCAGAATCTATGACACAAAAGTCTGTAATATTTGTGGTACCAATTTTAAGAAAATCAAATGTGAAATCAAACATAAAAAAATTAGAAGCAGTTACTAATGCAACAGTGTTTTTGTTTTGTTTTATTTTTTGTTTCATTTTCTGTGTTTGTTTGTTTGTTTTTGCCAAAGTAAGAGTTATAATTAGGTCAGGGTGACTGAGGATTTTCTCTTATGGCCTTGAAACTTAGAGGTTGCTAATAATGCTTATACTCCTTTAGCAGATTGATACAGTGGATTTCAGCAGACAACTGGCAAGGATGAATCCTTAAAATAACATGATTCCAGAGAGTCCAAGATCAGTCATACCCCAGATGAGATCAACTTGGGTCCAACTTCCTTACTCTTTTTCTAGCTCTTTCTTGGTAGAAATAGCATTACGTTATTCCTGTGTCTCTGATCATGGGGATTTCTGTCCCAATTTTTAAGGTATCTTTCCTGATTTCCCCCATCCCCAAGCTAACTCAATTTGTTTTTAAAAGTGTAATTTGAAAGTGTCTTGTACTATATGCCTCAGTGCATGCTGTGGTCCTTGCCTAGGGTGTGCATTGACAAAAATGACTTTCTGTAGACCTTTTTTATTCATGTTAACCTCCCTCATATGCACAAATCATGTTTTTAAGAGAGAAATTTAAAAGGAGATGTTGGGAGCCTTTGGAAACACTAATTATGATTTCAGTCAATGAAAAGACTTTGCACAAGCAAAAATAATCTTATACATAATTTTTTCAGCAGCACAGATATTGCTTAAAGAAATATTCTCCTCTAGTCAAATCTCTTACTAACTAATTTCTTCTGAAATTCAAAACATTGGACTATCCCTAATACACAGGATTTCTCAAAGGCACCTGGGACTGTTTTATACTTGAACAGTTAGGTGGATTTTTCCAAAATGTTTCCATTTAAGATGCTAAAGATGGAAGGGAATGTGTTTTCATTTTTTTCAGGAAGAAGAATGGGATAAAACATTTATTTCTATAAATATATAGGGGCCTCCATCATTAATCTGTCAAACAACCTCTGCTGCATAAATGGCCTCCTGATACTTAAAAATTGTTTAGAAAGAGACATTACTGAAGGCTAAATGAAGTCTGTTTAAAGTTTATAAAGGAAATACTGAAATTCATTTAGCAAACATTTATTTAGAGTCTGTTACATATATGGTCTCCAGTACTGCAGATTTTAGTGAAAGAAACTCTAACCCTCTAAGAAGTTATAAGCTAGTAAGTGAGAAAAGATGGATAGATGAAAAATAAAAGGCAAAATATGAAAGATCAATAAGAGAGAAAGAAGAGGTGTCCTGGGATTCAGTAACTATGTAAAATAAACCATTAATGGCTACCAAGTAAAGAAAGAACATTTTCCCTTGTTAAAATGCAAGATATCATCATATCTTACTTTTCAGAAGTAAAAATAATAACAACTCTGAAAATAATGTAAATTCAAATGCTTCACTATTCAGTGACCTACTCAGTCTAGAAATTAAATTAGGTCAATGAAAAATCCAGTAGGGAAAGAAAAAAAGAGAAAAAACGTTAAATCATGTCCCTTTGATTTCTCTATTGTTATGTTTTACAGAGCATATTAGTTGATAAAACCCAATATTTTTCATAATTGATACATTATATACCTTCAAATGCATGGCTGCTACAATTTACATACAGCAATATTTAATTTATACATAGTCATATTTAATCAATCAATCAATAAGCAGTTATAGGGGTATCTGTGTACTGTGAAGCAGTGGGAAATCACAGATAAAAGTAAAACATTTCTTAAGAAAACCTAGATTCTACTGGGGAGGTTGCAACATTTTCCCAAGTAAGAAAATAGACAATATACGCAAAATAAATAAAAGGTAATTGAAAGGCCAGGTGCATTGGCAAAGTAGGGAACTAGGAAAGGTGGTTCTTGAGGGCCTTAGAAGGGATCAAGGTTCCAAGAGATAAAAATGAGAAGGAAGAGATTAACAAAACAGAGGAGCATACAAGATCGAAGGAGTGGGAATAATATGCAAACAACCCGATTAGGTAAGAAAAATCAAATTTTGAAGGGATTCATGTGCCAAATAGATCATTTGTGCTTGTATTTTATCTTAGAGTAGTTGTTTGTTTGTTTGTTTTTTTATTTTTAAGCAAGGAAGCATGATCAGCTTTTTTGTCTTCTTTTCTTGTCTTTGTTAATTTGACTGTTTACTTTTTGTGTATAGGATTCAGTTCTACAATCCCTTGAGTTTCAAATTTCCTCCTGCTTCCTCTTTTCCAATCCCCTTGCCTGCTGTGGTGGCATGTAATCAAGTATAGCATCTGCAAATACTTTCACATTAGACATTAGTCAAGTTATAAAGAAGGATTGTAATGGATAGAATGAACAAAGGGAAAGAGGAAACAAAACCAATGAAGAAAAAGAAAGAGAACAAGTAGTTTGCTTCAATCTACATTCAAATTCTGTTCTTTCAATTGTTTTTTTTCTCTGAAAGTAGACATCTCTCTAAATCATGAGTCTTTTGGAGTTGTCTTATAAACCTGCATTGCTGAGAAGAGTCCAGTCTATCAAAGCTGGTCAACACACATATGTTGTGTCTGTAGTTGTGTACAGATTTCTCCTGGCTCTGTTCTTCTCACTCAGCATCAGTTCATATAAGTCTCTCCAGGAAAATATGAAGTCAATCTGCTGCTCATTTCTTACAACAAAATAGTATTCCATTACATTAATATGCCACAACTTATCTAGCCACTCCTCAACTGATAGGTATTCCCTTAATTTCCAATTCTTTGCCAATACAAAAAGAGTTGCTCTAAATATTTTTGTACATCTGGGTCTTCCTCCCATTTCTATGATGCCCTTGGAATAAAATCTAGAAGTGGTATTGCTGGGTCAAAGCATTTGCACTTATTTATAACCCTTTCCCTTTGGGCATAGTTCCAGATAGCTCCCCAGAATAGTTTAATCAGTTCAGAACTCCACCAACAATGCATTAGTGTTCCAATTTTTCCACATCCAATTCAGCATTTATCATTTTCCTGTTTTGTTATCTTAGCCAATCTGACTGGTGAGATAGGCTACCTCTGAGTTGTATTGGTTTGAATTACTCTAATCAATAGTGATTTAGAGCATATTTTCATATGCTTATAGATATCTTTAATTCCCTCCTATGAAAACTGCCTGTTTATATAATTTGACCATTTATCAATTGGGGAATGACTTGTTTTCTTATAGATTTGACTCAATTCTCTGTATATTTTAGAAATGAAGCCTTTATCAGAGACATCGATTGTAAAAATTGTTTCCCAATTTTCCACTTCCTTCTTATTCCTGTTTACATTGGCTTTTTTGTGCAATAACTTTTCAATTTAATGTAATCAAAATGATCTATTTTACATTTTATAATGCTCTCTAATTCTTGTTTGGTCATAAAATCTTCCCCTCTACATAAATCTGACAAGTACACTATTCCTTGCTTTGCCAGATTGCTTACATTATCAGCCTTTATACCTAGATCATCCACCAATTTAGACTTGATTTTGGTATGAGGTGTTAAATAATGGTCTATGACCAGTTTCTGCCATGCTACATTCCCATTTTCCCAGCAGTTTTTGTCAAATATTGAGTTCTTATCCCAAAACCTGGGGTCTTTGGGTTTATCAAAGAGTAGATTACTATAATCATGGAAAGCTCTGTGTTCTGTGCCAAATCTGTTCCACTGATCTATTCCTCAGCCAGTACCAAGTAGTTTTGATGACTGCTGCCTTATAATGCAGATTAAAAATTAAATATTAATTCCCTTGATATTCTGGACCTTTTCTTCTTCCAAATGAATTTTATAATTTTTTCAAGCTCAATAAAATAATATTTTGGCAAATTGATTGGTATGGCAGTAAATATGTAATTTACTTGAGGTTAAATTGTCATTTTTATTATATTAGCTTCACATAGGCATGAGCAGCTGGTGTCTTTCCAATTAGTTGGATCTGACTTTATTTGTGTGAGAAGTGTTTTGTAGATGTGTTCATATAGGTTCTGGGCTTGTTTTGGCAGGGAGATTCCCAAATATTTTATAATGTCTACAGTAACCTTAAATGGGATTTCTCTTTCAATCTCTTGCAACTGGACTTCCTTGGAAATATATAGGAATCCTGAGGATTTATGTGAGTATATTTTATATTCTGCAACTTTACCAAATTTATTTATTGTTTCAAGTAGTTTTTTACTTGATTCTTCAGGATTTTGTAAGTAAATCATCATAATATCTGTAAAAAGTGATAGCTCAGTCTGTACCTAATTTGATTCCTTTGATTTCTTTTTCTTCTCCAATTGCTACTGCTAACATTTCTAGTAACAGATTTGATAAGAGGGGTGATAGTGTACATCTTTGTTCCACCCCTGATCTTATTGGAAATGCTTATAGCTTATCCCCATTACATAAAATACTTGTTGATGGCTTTAAATAGATGTTAACTATTATTTTAAGGAAGACTCCATTAGTTCCTATACATTCTAATGTTTTTAATAGGAATGGATGTTGTATTTTGTCAAAAAGCCTTTTCTGTATCTATTAAGATAATTGTGGTTTCTTCTTCTAGCTTTATTGCTGATAAGATAAATTATACTGATTTTTCATAATATTAAGCCATTCTTGCATTCCTGGAATAGATCCTACCTGATCAAAGGGTATCATTCTCGTCATAAGTTGCTGCATTTTTTTGCTAATATTTTATTTAAAATTTTTTCATCTATATTCATGAGAGAAATTGGTCTATAATTTTCTTAATCTATTTTATCTCTATTTTATCTATATTTTCTTTCTCTATTCCTCTATTCTATTTCTATTTTATCCCTGATTTAGGTATCACTACCATATTTGTGTCATAAAAATATTTGGTAGGACTCCACTAATTTTCCCATATAGTTTGTAGAGTATTGGAATCAATTGTTCTTTAAATGTTTGATGGAATTCACTACTTGGCAATGGAAACGTTTTCCCTAGGGAGTTGCCTGAGGGCTTGTTTGATTTCTTTTTTCTGAGGTAAGGTTATTTAAGTAATTTACATCCTCTTGAGTTGATCTGGGAAACTTATATTTTTGCAAATATCCATCCATTTCACTAAGATTGTCAAATTCATGAGCATAAAATTGTGCAAAATAATTACTAAGTATTGTTTTAATTTCCTCTTCATTGGAGGTAGATTCACCCTTTTCATTTTTGATACTCATTATTTGTTTTTCTTCTTTATTTCTTTTTATCATATTGACTAAGGATCTTTCAATTCTATTGATTTTTCATAAAATCAACTGTTAGTTTTATTTATTAATTCAATAGTTTTCCTAATTTCAATTTTATTAATCTCTCCTTCAGTTTTCATTATTTCTAGTTTAGTATATATTTGGGATTTTCAATTTGTTAGTTTTCTAGCTTTTTCAATTCACTGATCTCCATTTTCTCCATGTTATTTATTTATGCATTCAGGGATATAAAACTTCCTCTAAGAAATGCTTTTACTGCATCCCACAAGTTTTGCCTCACTATTATCATTCTCTTGATTGTTTCTGTAATTTCTTGTTGGATCCACTCATTCTGTAGGATTAAATTGTTTAGTTTACAACTAGTTTTAATTCCATCTTTCAAAGGCCCTTTATTGTATATGATTTCTATTTCACCATATCTGAAAATGACACATTTAATATTTCTGCCTTCCTGCACAGAATTGTGATGTTTTTATACTCTAGTACACAATTCATTTTTGTTTATATGCCATGTACCACTGAGAAGGTATATTTCTTTTTATCTCCATTCAGTCTTCTCCAGAGATATATCATATCTAGTTCTCTAAAATTCTCTTCACGTCCTTAACTTCTTTCTTGCTTATTTTGAGATTAGATTTATCAAGTGCAGAGAGAGAGATTAAATCCCCCACTAGGATAGTTTTGCTATCAATTTCTTCCTCTAATTCTCTTAACTTATCCCCTAGGAATTTGGATGCTATACTGCTTGGTGCATATATGTTAAGTAATGATATTGCTTCATTCTCAAATTGTGCCTTTTAGCATGATAAAATTTCCTTCCTTATCTCTTTTAATTAGATCTCTTTTTGCTTTTGCTTTATCTGAGATAAGGATTGCTATCCCTGCTTTTTTATTTTAGCTGAAGCATAATATATTCTACTCAAGCCTTTTACCTTTACCTTGTGCATATCCCTTTGTTTCAAATGTGTTTCTTGTAGACACCGTATAGTAAGATTATGTTTTTTAATCCATTCTGCTATCCACCTCTGCTTTATGGGAGAGTTCATTGCATTCATATTCACAGTTATGATTACTACTTCTGTCTTTCCCTCCATCCTATTCTGTTTCCTGTTTAAGTTTTGTTTCTTCCTTCCAACTTCCCTTCCACAAGAGTTTCCTGTTGACCACCACCTCCCTCAGTATTCCCTCCGTGTGAACCCCCCTCTTTACCTACACTTCCCCAATACTATAATTTTTTTCTCTTCTAGTCACTTGAAAAATGATGCAAGAAAATCATGATAAGAGAGTCAACAACCCGAGTGAAGAAAATAACACCTCAAAAATAGATTAACTCAAATGGCAAAAGAGGTCCAAAAAGCCAATGAGGAGAAGAATGCCTTAAAAAGTCAAATTTGCCATATGGAAAAAGAATCTCAAAAGCTTGCTGAAGAGAGCAATTCCTTCAGAATTAGAGTGGAGCAAATGGAAGCAAATGACTTTGTGAGAAATCAACATGCTATTAAACTGATACAAACAAATGAAAAAATAGAAGGCAATATGAAATACCTCCTTGAAAAAAACCACTGACCTGGAAAATAGATCCAGGAGAGACAATTTAAAAATTATTGGACTACCTGAAATCCAGGATCAAAAACAGAACCTAGAAATCATCCTTCAAGAAATTCTCAAGGAAAATTGACCTGATATTTTAGAACTGAAGGTCAAAATAAAACTTGAAAGAATTTGCCAATAACCTCCTGAAAAAGATCCCAAAATGAAAACTCCTAGGAATGTTATAGCAAGGTTCCGGAGTTCCCAGACCAAGGAGAAAATACTATAAGCTGCCAAGAAGAAACTATGTGAATACTGCGGAAACACAATCAGGATAACCCAGGATCTAGCAGCTTCTACATTAAGGAAACAAAGGGTCTCCAATATGATATTCCAGAGATTAAAGGAACTAGGACTAAAACCAAGAATCACCTACCCAGCAAAATTGAGTATAATGTTCCAGGGGAAAATATGGTCATTTGATGATGTGGAGGACTTCTAAGCATTCTTAATGAAAAAAAAACAGAATGGAATTAAAAATTTGACAATTAAATAGAAGAAGCATGAGAAGGCAAACATGGAAAAGGATTTATAAGGAACTCACCAAAGTTGAACTATTTACAGACCAACATGGAAAAACAATAATTGTAATTTATGAAACTTTTCTCAATATGAGGATAGTTCAAGGGAATATATGAATATTTATATGTGTGTATGTATGTATATTTATGTATGTGTGTACATATATATATATATATAT
>JAQQSW010009482.1:0-13223 GCA_028646575.1 Pseudocheirus occidentalis
TTCCAGGTCTGCTCAAGTGTCCTCACAGCCACTAACATCACTTCTGCTGCTGTATCCAGGAAAAACCCTGGGTCTCTAGATAGGCCCTTGCTACAAACCTGTCATCATTGAAAGGTAAGGCATTTCTACATTTTCTATCAGCCTTGATCATCAGACAGAAAAGATTGCTCTCCTCATGGACAACTGGACACATGCCTCAGGGTGGGCAAAGAGACAGGAGATTCTCACTTAAAGATGCCTAGAGACCCTTCCCAAGCCAGTCCAATCTGGGCTCACTCCATGTCACAATCTTGGTCTTCTAGTCTGGTCTATAAAAATGCCTCCTTTAGTGCCTCCAAGTCAGTAAAAGCATTCCTTCACTAGTTTATCAAACATCTTTAAACAAATACCAAAAGAAACAGTAGAATATAGTAAATAGTGTTAAATTCAGTCAGGAAGGTCTGAGTTCAAATCCCACCTCAAATACTTAGTATCTCTCTAGCTCAGGGGTGAGGAACCTGGGGCCAGAAGGCCAGGATTTGTTCTGTGAAGTTTGGATTGAGTCAAAGGGCTACACTTGAGCGACTAGAAGGCCACATGTGGCCTTGGGGCCACAGGTTCCCCACCCCTGCTTTAGCTTCAGAATCCGAATAAAACAGGGGTGATAAAAATCTCTACTCACCCATCCCCCCCTTAATTACCTTTCACCTAGAATACTGAATTGAGTAAGTGGCCTCTAAATTGATCTTCCTGCCTCGTCTCCCTCTACTCCAGCCTTATCTATACATAGATGTCATCATGGCACTTTTTGATTCAATCAACTCCAGGGGCTTTCTTTTAGTTCTAGGTTCAAATATAAACACTTTTTGGCTTTTAAAGCCCTTCCCCACCTGATCATAACCTGTCTTTCAGCCTTAGAAGAAATAACTCTCCTTTCCACACTCTATGATCCAGACAAACTGGACTTCTCTCTTTTCTTCATTTACATCATCTCATTTCCCACCTCCATGCTTCTGTACTGGCCATTGCCCCATGCCTGGAAGTCATTCTTCCCTTCCCTCTATCTCATCAAATCCCTCTCTTGCTTCAAGACACTACTCTTGAGTCACCTTCAGTAGGGACCCTCTCCTGTGTCGCTCCTCCTAGCCATCTTGTGTTGACTTTACGGTGACTTTATTTTAACTCGGCATATATTTACATATGTACACATATTGTCCGATACATTTGTAAGGTTATTGAGAGCAGGGCCTGTCATTCTTTGTATCCCCAGTGCCTAGCATTGTGCCTGGCATGTAGTGGGTACTTAATATTTGTTGATTGATTAACAGTAACATTTACATAAGAAAAATGTTGTGAAGTTTGTCCATTATAGACTATGAGATGCTGTTGCCATTGGTTCTCTCAAGCAGAGTTCCCCTAATCCCTCCATATTTTACATTGTTTTTCTCAATTCTCTTCTGGAAATTCCATGTCCTGCATTCATTTCTTTACAAACACTTTGTCTATTCTGCCCCTTATGCCAATT
This sequence comes from Pseudocheirus occidentalis, assembly GCA_028646575.1. NCBI lineage: Eukaryota > Metazoa > Chordata > Mammalia > Diprotodontia > Pseudocheiridae > Pseudocheirus > Pseudocheirus occidentalis. The sequence continues at coordinate 1,505 of JAQQSW010009482.1, forward strand.
ATCTTCTAATCCTTCTATTTCTATACAATGCTCCTGTTTCTCTCAGGTTTCCTCACATACCAATTTCACTCTATGCCCCTCTTCAGCTTTCCTTTCCAATCCTGCCACCTCATTTTCTTTACTCCTACCCTTTAGGGAAAATATTCTTCTTGGAAATACTTTCCTATGCCTCCTGATGTCCCTCTTCAGGATCAGTGCCCTTTCTTCCCATTATTCCTTTCACTACTTCAGGTGATGCTTAAAATAGGCCACTGGGTCTAAGCACATCGTATCAAAGTTTCAAGGAAGACGAGAGTTATAGTACATCTGATATTGAGAAGCAATTCTCCCTACAGTAAGCCAGAAAAATGGCTATCCAACCTTTACTGGTGGACCTCTCATGAGCAAGAATTTACTAGCAGCTAAGAGAGCCCATTGCATTGCTGGATCACTATCATGGTTTGTACATTTCAACCAACCAAAACCCTAAGGTTGCCCTGTTGCATCTTCCACTCACTGCTCCTACTTCTTCCCTCTAGTATCAAGTGTAATGAATAAAGATCCCCCTTCTATATGCTAGACTTTCAAATACATGACAATGACTATCATGTACTACCCCCCAAGAATAGTCGCTTAGCTAAGTTCATCTTCTCCAGGTCTCCCAACTAATCCATGTATGACATGATCTTGAGGCCCTCCACCATCCTGTTTTGCCATCTTATGAACACTTTCCAACTAATCAAAAATCTTCCTAAAACCACATACCCAGAACTGGGCACGTTCCATATGTCATGTGACAAGGGCAGAGACTGTCAGCTCCTTACATCCTGAGTACCTTGCTTTGCTTTGCTTTTAAATAAATCTACAGTGATGTCTTTTGGTTTTGCATTGCCTGGATTCCCCCTCCCATCCCAAGCAATACAGATATTACAAAGAAAAGAAAAGAAAATTAGGACAAAGAGAAAAAATCAGCAAAACTGATCAATGCATAAAAAATCTATTTACAATGTTCTACGCCTATGAACCCCAACCTCTGTTGGCTACTCATGCCTCCCTATCCACCATCATGTATTTGGGGACTTCATTTTTGTTTAATTAAAATGTAAACCTTATTTACTTTGTTACATTCATTTCAATGTCCTTACCTATGAAAATCTTTCGGAAGCTTGAGTCTATTATCCAGTGTGTTACCTATCAGTGACTAGCTTCCTCATATCTTCTCTAGACTTCCCTTTTCCAGGCTAAAACATTCCCAGTCCTTTCACTAGATCCTTTTGCATTACAGTCTCTGTTCTTCTTGCTCACCTTATTCCCCAGAAGCACTTTCTGATCCTTCTCATAATTGAACAATACGAACTGGAAATCAAAGCACATTCCTTCCTGTCTTTTGCATTACCAAACGTAGTACACGAACTGACCTCCATGGGTCATGTTATTCCATCAGACTGCATAGAGAGTCCACAGACCTAGGAGCTCTGGACCTAGAGAGAGAAGATCTTGGTTTGATTCCTGAATCTACTCTGAATATGAAGCCTAACAAGACTTAAGGAAAACATGATATCAGTCTTGAAGCGCTGCCCTTTGGGAGCTAAATTAGACTTGATCCACTTGGCTCTAGAAGACAGAATGAAGAAAATGAGTAGTTGTTGTAGAAAGGTGGGTTTCTATGGTGTATAATGAAAAAGATCCTAACAGCCAAAGGTACGCCAATGTGGACTGAGCTGCATTGAAAGCTAATGAATTGCCCTTCAGTAAAGGTTTTCAAGTGGTGGCTGAGTAACCCTTAATGGGGATACTGTAGAGGAGATTGCTGCCCTGGCATGGGCTGAACTAGCTGGCCCCTGAGGTCCCTTTCAGTCCTGAAAGGTTCTGTTCTTGCCCCTCAATAACAGCATAACTTTTAGCAAGTCACTTCCCATCACTTGATTTCAGCTTCTTCTTGTGTAAAATGTGTAGGTACAATTATCCTTGTAATAAAGAAATGCCTTATAAACTATAAACCTTATAGGAATGTGAACAAAGGTGTATAGTCTTCTAGCGGCCCTCCACCCTTCTCTGGCTACCTCTTTTAGGGTCTCACCCTCTACAATCCAAAATTTTCTCTTCTGCTGTTGGAACAGATCATCTGTTTTGCCTCTCATTTATTAGGAGTGGGGATCTTAGGAGGTCTGTTGCATATTAGATAGTTTAAAGTGGTAATAATAATGACAGTGACTATAGGGGACTTAAAAACAAGATTATAGGAAAGCAAGGCAGATCTTAAAACAGGGCATAGAATATCTGAAATGAAAGGGAACTTTTAACAACAACAACAACAAAGAATCAGTCAGGAGGGACATTATTTATTGTAATGTCTTTTATTCAACTTGGACTGTCAAGGCTGGGGTGGGGGGAGGGACATGCCCTTAAAGCAAAGAACATAGAATGCCTGGAAGGAGAGAGATATTAGAACAAACAGCATTGAATGTCTGAGATGGAAAGGACCTTAGAGGGAAGAATATAGAATAGCAGAGCTAGAAGCATCTTTTAGCAAAGAATGTACCATATCTGGTATGAGAGGACCGTGAGAACAAGGAAGATTAGAGTCAGAAAAAACTCTTAGAACACAGAACTTGGAATACCAGAACTGGACAGGGCATTAGAATAAACAACATAGAATGTCAGGGGTGCTAAAGACCTTAGAACATTGAATATACAGTTTCAACTTGAAGAAACCATAGAACTTAGAATACCAGTTCTGGAAAGACCCTCAGATCAAACAACAGGGAACTTCAGGGGTGGAAGGGACCTTACAACATTGATTTTCAGAGCAGGGGCAGACCATGGAGATCATTCAAACACAGCATCATACATTACAAGTGAGGCAACAGACGCTTGCACTTGCTTTTATTTTTCTTGTAATGTTTTTTATTTTAAACTTAAACTCAAAATGAAAATAGAAAAAGAACATCACAGCAGGCCATGAAAGAGGATTCAACATAAACAATGAAATCCCATTTCAAGAAAACCTATATAATAAATACCCAACATCGTTTTCAAAGCTGCCCAACTTTCCTTTGTTTCTTTGTTGGTTTTCTTTTGTTCTCTACTGTGAACCTTTTACTTGATTTTTCCCCTCCCTCCTCATCCACCCTAAAGACAGCTACAATTAAGCATGGATCTACATACATATACATAGATATCTATAAACATATACATATACAGTACACTCATACACATATATGTAAGACCATACTGTGCTTACTTCTTCCTATCATCTCTTTCTCTGAAAGTAGATCAAATCTCCCTTCCTAAGTCCAAGTTGTTTCCATGTTTTTCTAAATCAACCAGTTCATCATTTTCTAACCATAGCAATATTCCAACCCTGAGGGTGTCTATGAAAGGTTTTCTCCCAATTTTTGTCATTCCTTCTGCTCTTGGCTACATAGGTTTTGTTTATACAAGATAATTTTCATTTAAAATAACCAAGATTATCCTTTTTACAATTCAGCAATGCTCTCACCTTATAATATAGTTTAAGGTCTGATACTGATGAATCTTCTTCCTTTACATCTTTTTCCCCTCATTTTTTTAAGTTCCTGACCTTTTGTTCTTCCAAATGAACATTGTTGTTATTTTTTCTAACTCAATAAAATAATTTTTAATAATTTAATTGGGATGACATTGAATAAAGAGATTAATTAGGTAAGACTGTCATTTTTAAAAAATTATATTGGCTTTATCTACCTTTTCACACTAAAGATTGCTTCAATTATTTAGACCTGAATTTATTTGTATAAAAAGTGTCTTATGCTTATGTTTACATAGTTCCTCTGTCTCTTTGGCAGGTATACACTGAGGTATTTTATGCTCTCTAGGTATTTTAAGTGATCTAAAACAATACTGAATAATTTTTTTTGCTTTTTTGGAATATTGAATAACATTGCTAATACATGGTATAGTTTCTCTGTTTTTCACTTTTGATTCAATCTATTTTAACTTTAACTTTGTCTGAGATCATAATTGCATATCACTGCTTTTTTTACATACTGAATTCTACTCTTGACCTTTGTTTTATCTTTGTCCACATCTCTCATTTTTACAATGTTTCCTGAAAGAAATATATTATTGTATTCAAATTTTTAATCTGCTATCCATTTACATTTTATGGGTAAATTCATCCCATTCACATTCTAAGCTACAATAATTTATTGTGTATTTTCCTCCTTTCTATTTTTCCTCACTGTGCTTCTCACTCTACTCAACCTATCCATCCTAACTCTTTACTTTACTTCTTTACTTCTGCCTGCTACCTTGCCCTTTTATTCCTTAACCCACCCACCTCTCTAAGAGTCTCTCCCTTACTCTCTTCCCCCATGATGTCCCCTTGCCCTCTTATTTATTTCTGTATTTAGAAGACTTTTATACCTTCATATATATATTGTTCCTTCTTTAGCCCATTCCCAATGAGAGTAAGGTTCCAACACTACCTCCTTTCCCCCAACTAGCTTCTTTTATATCGATTTTTCCTTTTTTGCCTCATTCATATGAAATGATTACTCCTTTTTATCTCCCCAACATAGTTTTATTTTTTAATTACCCCATCCTACTCAGCTCAACCTATGCCTTTCTTTCAAACTACCCAAATAATGGTGACAATCATGATTACTACTGTTTTCACATATACAAAGTAAACAATTTGACCTTATTGAGTCCTTTATAATTCATCTTTAATGTTCACCTTATATTTCTCCTGGATGTTATATGTTGAATTTCCCCTTAAGTTCTGTAGGGTTTGTCACCAAAAAAGTTTTTGAATTCTTTATATATCTATTTTTTTCCATTCAGGATTATACTTAACTTTGCTGGGTAAGTTACCCTTGGTCATAACCTCAGCTCTTTTAGTCTACAGAATATAGCATTCCAAGGCCTATGGCCCTTCAATATAGTTGCTGCTAGGTCTTGTGTAACCCTTATTTAGTTCCATGATATTTAAATTATCTTTTTCTTTTTGCTTCAAATATTTTCTCCTTCACTCAGGCCAAGTTTCAAAGTTTGGCTCTGATATTCCCGTAAGTTTTCCTCCTTGTATCTCTCTCAAACGGTGATCAGTAGATTTTTTTTCTATTTTTACATTGCCTTCTTTTTCTTGGATACCAGGGCAATTTCTCCTTAGAATTTCCTATAATGTTGTATCAAGATTCCTTTTTTAATCATAATTTTCAGGTACTGTGACTATTCTTATATTACTTCTCCTTGATCTGTTCCCCAAATCAATTTTACTGATGAAATGTTCCACTTTCTCTTCTGTTTTTTGATTCTTTGGATTTTGTTTTATGATTTCTTAGTGTCTTAGAATATCTATCAGTAGCTTCCCCTTGCCCAATTCTAGTTTTCAAGGAATTCCTTCATTAAGTTTTTGATTCTCTATTTCCAGCTGGATGACTTTCTTTTCATAATTTTCTTGATTTTCTTGAATGGCTCTGGTTTGGTTTTTTTTTCTAATTTTTCCTTGATTTCTGTTATTTGATTTTTAAAGTCCTTTTTAAGTCCTTCCAAGAAATCTTTTTGTGCTTGGGACTGTTTGACATTTCTCATTGAAAAAGGAGTGGCTTTTTTAGTTCCATTATCTTCCTCTGAATATGAACCCAGATTTCTCTGTTCCCATAGTTATGATCTATGTTTGGGTTCTTTCTCCTTCACTTCCGCATTTTTAATTCATTTTTTGTTTTATTTATTGTTTTTAGCATTCCTTAGTGTAATCCAGTTGTAGTCCTGAGGCATGGGGAATGATGCCCCAAGTCTCAAGTCCTTTTTACTATCATTTTCTGAGGTCTGTCTCAGGATCCAACCTTGGTCTCTCTTCTCTCCTCCTAAGCCATGGCTAGAGCCCTCAGTCACACTGTCCTGCAAATGATCGTGCACCTTGAAGCCCCTCCAGTGGCTACAAACTACAGTTTTCCTCTCTGCCCTGGAAAAGGAACCAAGGACTCTACTTTCCTGCAAGTATCCAGTACCATCAGGGATTCAGCCCCTCGCTACCACACTCATGAGGTGTGTTCTAGCTTCTTCTCCACAGCAACAGCCTGGGATCTGTCTGGTCATCACAGCTGTGCTTCATGTCCTTCAACACTGGAAGGTCCTTCAATCTTTTCCTATTCAGTCTTTAGACCCCCACACTGTCTTCAAGATGAAAGTTTCTAAGGCTGAGGTTGCGGTTCAACCCAGCTGCCCCCAGGGCTTGTTGTTGGTTGATTCTGCAGAGTAGGCCTGGAGGTGTTTGCACCTCACTCAAGCCAAACCTGTTCCCCTGGAGGTCAGGTCTTTCCTGGCATCCACTGAAATTATTTTAGGACAACTACTTTACCTCATGATTATTTCTACTGCTCTGAAGTGATGTTCTGTCTTTTTTTGTAGATGAAATTTGGAGTGCCAAAAGTTTTCTGACCTGCTCCACCATCTACCCAGAATCTTCTCATACATTTGTTTTTAAAATGACATTCTAATACAGGCTAGGATCACTTTAAGGGGGAAAAAAGGTTATCTCACTGGAAGAATGGGCTATGATTTGTGACTACTCCACAAATGCCACACCCAAGTGCCTCATCTAGTCTCTGGCATTAGCATGAAATAGGAGGGAAGGAAAGAAGGAAATATTTATTAAGTGCCTACTATGTGCCAAGCACTGTTCTAAGCACTTTACAAATACCTTGTTTGATTCTCACAACTCCAGGAAGTAGGGACTGTTATTATCCCCATTTAACTGTTGAGGAAACTGAGGTGGAGAGAAATTTCCTCAGGGTTCCCCCAGCTAGATTGAGGCTAAATTTGAACTCAGGCATTCCTGACTCCAGGCTGAAACCTTTATTTACTGTATCACCTAGATGCCAGAAACATTAACCCTCTGTATCCAAGCCTATTAAATGATAAAAAAAAAAAACCTCCCAGTGTTGTTCTTTGTCATTCCATTTTTCTTCCCTCAGGCCTATGACCATCAGAGATATGTATGAAGGAAACCAAACCAGGGTCTCTGAATTCCTCCTCTTGGGACTTTCTGAAGAGCTCGAGCAGCAACAGCCTCTCTTTGTCCTCTTCCTGGGCATGTACTTGGTGACAATGGTTGGGAATATGCTCATCATCCTGGCCATCAGTCTGGACTCTTACCTTCACACTCCCATGTATATCTTCCTTGCCAACTTGTCCTTGGCTGACATTTCCTGCATCTCTACCTCAGTCCCCAAGATGCTGGTGAACATCCAGACCAAGAGCCAATCCATTACCTTCGGGGAATGTGTCACGCAAATGTATTTTTCCATCGTGTTTGTCGTCATTGATAACTTCCTCTTGGGGGTGATGGCCTATGACCGCTTTGTGGCTATCTGCTACCCTTTGAACTATGTCACAGTTATGAGCCCCAGACTCTGTACTCTGCTGATGGCCACCTCCTGGGTTCTCAGCAACCTTGTGGCCCTGACTCACACCCTTCTGCTGGTCCAATTGATCTTCTGTGATGCCAACACCATCCCTCACTTCTTTTGTGATTTGGCCCCTCTGCTCAACCTTTCCTGCTCAGATACACTCATCAATCAGTTAGTCATGTTCATCCTCGGTTCTTCTGTTATTGCAGTTCCTTTTGGGCTCATTCTCTTTTCTTACATCTGTATTGTCTTCACTGTCCTGAAAGTCTCATCTGATGAAGGAAAATGGAAAGCCTTCTCCACTTGCGGCTCCCACCTTTCAGTGGTGACACTCTTCTATGGGACAATTGTTGGAGTTTACTTCCTGCCCTCTGCTGCCCAGTCAGCCAACAATGAGAAGATTGGAGCTGTGCTCTTTACTGTAGTGACCCCCATGCTGAACCCCTTTATTTACAGCTTAAGGAATAAGGACATAAAAGGAGCCCTAAAGAAACTCATCAATAAGAAAATGTTCTCTCTGTAAGGTCCTGGGAACTGGTTTTTCCTTTCCCTACTCCCCTTGCCGGGGTTCACCTGTTACCTGACTGAAATCTCTTCAGCCTTCTCCTCACCACTCCCTGCTTGAGGGGTCTTTTTATTTGCTATCACTTTGTGTGTATAATCCTTTTCCATTCTTACTGTCCCTAGCCAAGGTCCCTTAGTGGTGAAAAGAAGTCCAGATCAACTATCGCAACAAAAACAGCGAGTATTTATAAAGCACTTGCTCTGTGCAGAATGTTACTCTTCACACTAGGAAAAGAGGCCGTGTAGTGTAGTAAAAGTGTGGCAGATTTAGAATCATAAAAGTGAGTCCTGGGTTTAAAATATTCACCTCTGAAACTTACTGTATAAATTTAGGTAAAAAAAAAAGTTGGAACAAGCAAGTATAGAGCAATATCTCTAATGAATATTGATGCAAAAAAGTGAGTAAAATAATAACAAAGTGACTGATGCAATATACAACAAAGAATATATACTAGGACCATGCTGAGCTTATGCCGGTAGTTCAGTTGAATATTAGAAAAATTGTAAACATAACAGACCACATCAACAGTAAGAAAAGCAAAAATCATGATTTCATCAATAGATGCAGAAAAAGCTTTTGACAAAATGAATCACCCATTGCTATTTACAAAAAGCTATAGAAAGCATATGAATAAATCTTTCCTTAATGTGATAAGTAGCATTTATCTAAAACCAAGAGGCAACATTATCAGTAATGGGAATAAACTAAAGGCATTTTCAGTTATATCAAGAGTAAAGCAAAGATCTCCCTAAAACCTCACCTTCATATCTTGGATGTTATTATGAGGAGCAATGATTGTAAACAATATGAATCAGGAATTGAGAGGTGTACTCAAGGTAGCTGGCCTGAACCTGTTGAGAAGGCCTCAAAGAAAGCAAGAATGTTTGACCAAGACAGCATCCTAGAGGTTCAATTGAACAAATATTAAACATTTCAATGCAAAAATGAACCTATGGACAAAGGAGCAGAAGTCAGGATGAGCCTAGGTGAGGATAAGCACCAAATCCTAAATCATAATAAAAATCTCCATAGACTTGGACCATGGTTGAACAAAGGGACAGCAAAGCACTATGATATGTTTTTTACTTGACTCAATCATTAGTAGAGAATATAAAAATAAGTCTTTGGAATTTCTGAAAACTGAAGAATTTTATGATACCTATTGTTATGATACTATTAATTAGTGGTTATTAGTTCAATGATACAAATGCAGTTATCAACTCAATGAGCAGAATATTTACCACATGGCAGAATTTCTACAAAATTATTCAATCATGTATTCACTATAAATGGCAAAAGTTGTGTGAGTTCATTGAATTGCTTTACCAAGTTAAAAAAAAAAGAGTAAAGCAAGGATGTCCATAATCACCATTGCTACTTTTGACATAGTCCTAGACATACTAGCTCTAAGAATAAGAAAAGAAAAAGAAATTGAGGGTACAAACCTAGGTAAAAAAGAATAAATCAAAATTATCACTTTTTGCAAATGGTAAAGTGGCTTACTTAGAGAATTCTAGAGAGTCAACCAAAAAAACTAATTGGAAACAATTACCAATTTCAGCAGACTTACTGAATATAAAATAAATCCACAAAAATCATAAGTGTTTTGTACATTTCCAACAACACTCAGCAAAAGGATATAGAATGAGAAACTCCATTTAAAATAATTGCTCAATGCATAAAATACTTGGGAGTCTACATGCCAAGACATATATAGGAACCCTATGAATATAACTACAAAACATTTTACGTGGATAAAGAGAAATCTAGATAATTGGAGAAATATTAATTGCTCATGGGTAGGCCAATCCAACATAATAAAAAATGGCATAATCTCCTAAATTAATTTTCTCATTTGGTGTTATACCAATCAAAGTAGCAAAGGATTATCTTATAGTGCAAGAAAAAAAATAATGAAAGTTATCTGGAAAAGCAAATATCAATAATCTAAAGGGAAATAAAGGAGGGAAAAATAGGAAGAGGAACTTACAAGTATCAAATCTCAAATGACTACAAAGCAGTAATCATCAGAATGGTTAACAAATAACGAGGTTGATAAATGGAATAAATTAGGTATGTAGTATACAGGATCAAAGGAGGAGCACAGTAGCCTGTTTAATAAACCCCAAAATAACAAATATTGGTTGAAAACTCACTATTGAACAAACACTTGTGGGAAAGCTAGAAATAAGTATGGCAAAAACTAGCCAGAGCTCAACATCTCACAGTTTATACCTAGTTAAGATCCAAATCTTGACTTGGATTGAAAGAGTGACCCCATAAGCAAATTAGAGGAGCAATGAAGAAATTATCTGTCAGAGCTTCAAATGGGGGGGGGGGAGGGAAGAGAGAGGATCACAGAAAGTAAAAAAAAAATTTGTGCAAAACAAGGTTTTACACAAATGAAACTAATAAAGCTAAAATTAGAAAAGAAGTTAGTAACTGGGGGGCGGAGCCAAGATGGCAGTGTAGAAGCAGCAAAGCACTGCAGCTCCCACACAAACATGCTAAAAACTCATAAAATGGGATTCTAAACAGATTTTCAAGCTCCAAAACTCTCCAAAATATAGAAAACACATCTGTTGCTACAGGCAGCTCAGCAGGCGGGGCTCTTCACAGCAGTCTGGGAGCCGCGGCTGGCATAGCTGGAAACACAGGCCAGGCTGCAGGGCATCGGGCAGAGCTGAGTATATAGGAGAGCACATCGGCTGCACTGGAGGCACAGTTACCACATTTATCAGGCCAGAAGGAAAAAAAGGCTAAGAGAAAGGTCAGTGGATTTTGCTAAATTTGGGGGAGAAGAGCAGGTCCGGCCAAACTGCTCCCGGAAGGAAGCAGTGGGAGGCAGCTGCGGCAGCAGGAACGGCTAAAAGCAGCAGTGGCCTCCACTAGGCTGCTTCAGAGCCCCCGGCCTGCAGATAGCAGGGGGGCTGAGACACTTGATCAGGGCCAAGGGTTCTTGCGTTAAGCGGCCTGGATCTGGATCATCGTCTTGAGTGGTGGTCCTGGGGTGCACTTTCAGTGAGCCAAAGCTGGGGGAGACTGCAGCACCCCACTAATAGCTCCAGCAGCTGTGGAGGCCCCAGCTATTTGGGACAGAGCTTTCCCCCTCCAGGAAGCAGAGGTACACAGAGCTAAAAAAACCAAGCAATTAATAGATTGGCTAACATGAGAAAAAGGTAGCAAAGTAAGAACAGCAATAAAACGCTAGAATCCTTTTTTGCAGACAAAAAAGATCAAAGCATGGAGCGGGAGGAAAACAACTCAGTCGGAACTCCCTCACCAAATGCTTCCAAGACACTGGAAGAATGCCTATTAACTATGGATCAACTTAGAAAGGACTTTGAAAACCAAATAAAAGAAGTGGAGGAAAAATTGGAAAGAGTAATAATAATGATGCAAGAAAGTCATGAAAAGAGAGTCAACAACCTGACTGAAGAAAACAATACCTTAAAGAGTAAATTAACTCAGATGAAAAAGGAGACCCAGAAAGCCAATGAGGAGAAGAGTGCCTTAAAAAGTCGAATTTGCCAGATGGAGAAAGAGTCTCAAAAGCATTCTGAAGAGAATAATTCCTTCAGAATTAGAGTGGAGCAAGTAGAAGCTAATGACTTTATGAGAAACCAAGATACTATTAAACTGTTAGAAAAAAATGGAAAAAAATAGAAAGCATGTGAAATATCTCCTTGAAAAAACACTGACCTGGAAAATAGATCCAGGAGAGACAATTTGAAAATTACTGGTCTACCTGAAACCCATGACCAAAAAAAGAACTTGG
>JAQQSW010009483.1:0-13223 GCA_028646575.1 Pseudocheirus occidentalis
GAAAGGAAAGGAAAGGATAGGAAAGGAAAGGAAAGGAAAGGAAAGGAAAGGAAAGGAAAGGAAAGGAAAGGAAAGGAAAGGAAAGGAAAGGAAAGGAAAGGAAAGGAAAGGAAAGGAAAGGAAAGGAAAGGAGGAAGAAAAAAAATATTGATTTTTTTTCTCAGACATATTGACTGGGGCAATTTACAAACCCTGGATTATTTAGTTCTTTCTGATTATTCAGTCTTTGGTATATTCTAATGATCTATCTATTTTTAACCAACACCATATGGTTTTAATGACTGTTGCTTCATAATATGGTTCAAGGTCTGGAAGTGCTATTCCCCCATCATTCTTACTTCTTTTCATCATTTCACTTGATACTCTGGATCTTTTTAGTTATATCAAGTTTTCCCTTTGTAATTTGATTGCTAAAGCATTAAAAGTATAAATTAATTTTGGTAATATTGTCATTTTTATTATATTAGTATGGCCTAGCTATGACCACTTAATAGACCTCCAGCTATTTAACTTGCTATTTCTTTAATTGGCTCTATACAAGACTTTTGTGAACTTAGTAGATAAATTCTAGATATTTTATGCTTGGTACAATTATTTGAAATGAGATTTCCCTGTCTAGCATTGTTTCTTGATGTTTTGTTATTATTATATAGGAATGCCGTTGATTTTTTCAAGATTTATTTTGTAGCCTGCAACTTTGTCAAATCTATTGTCTCAATTAGTATTTTTGCTAATTCCCTAGAATTTTCCAAGTAAACCATCATATCATCAGTAAATTCAAATAGCTTTATCTCTTTTTATCTATTTGTATGCTTTTAATTGTTTCCTCCTTTTACTGCTGTTGCTAGCATTTCCAGAATGATGCTAAATAATAGTGGGAACAATGGGCATCCTTGCTTCATTCATATATCTACAGAAAAAAACAAAACTTAGTGTGTCTCTATTACATATATGATACTTGCTTCTGCTTGTAGAGAGATACTCTTTATGATATTAGAAATGTCCCACTATGTCTATACTTTTTAGCATAAAAGTGTTGTACTTAATCAAAGGTTTTATCTTTATCTATTGAGATGATTATGTGGTTTGGAATTTAAAATATTTTTAATATAATTAATTGTGTTGATGGTTTTTCTAATGTTGAACGATCCTTGCATCCCTGGTATAAATCCCATATGGTCATAATGAATGATTTCTTGGAGGAATTACATCGTCTGTTTGACAAGATTTTGTTTAAAAATTTTTAAGTCAATGTTCATTAATGATATTGACCTATAGTTTTTTTTTTTCTGTCTGTTGTTTTTTTTTTCCTTCTGTGTTTTAGCTTTCCCTGATTTAGGTATTAGGACTATGCTTATCTCATAAAGGGTTTCTGGCAGGGTGCTTTCTTTCTCAATATTTTAGGATAATTTGCAAAGTACAGGAATAACCATTCTTTTGCTATTGAGATTGAGTTATTTAAGATCTTTAGTCTTCTGGTATCTTGAGAACTTATTGAGGAATAGCTTGAGAAATATTCCTCTGCTTCTTTATGTTATCTATTTTGTTGGCATATAGTTAGTTATGTAATATGTTCTTCTTATTATTATTATGAATTTATTTTGTTTTGCTGTGACTCTATCTTGGTCATTTACTATTTTATTTATTTGATTTTCTGCTCTCTTTAAAATCAGGTTAGCTAAGGGTTTGTCAATTTTATTAATACTTTCAAAGAATGAGCTTTTGGTTTTATTTATCATTTTATAGGGTTTTTTGCTTCCAGTTTATTTCTCCTCTAATTTTAATAACTTTTCTTTTATGCTTATTTTAGGTTTGTTTACTTGTTGGCTTTCTAATTTTTTAATGCATAGAAAGTTTATTAGTCCCCATCCGCTCCATCCTAATTTGTTTGTGAGGATATGATTTTTCCCCAAGGACTACTTTAGCTATATCCCAGAAATTTTGGCATATTATTTCATCATTGTTATTTTCTTTTACATGGTTATTGATTATTTCTATTTTTTTCACACAAATTATTTAGGATTTCATTTTTAAGTCTCCATTTGGTTTTGTATCTATGGTTTATGTTCTCTGAACTAATTACTATTCTATTGCATTATGTTCTAAAAAGGATACATTAACTGTTCATGTCCTTTTACATTTGTTTGCAATATCTTTGTACCTTAATATGTGGTTAATTTTTGTGAAAGTTCCATGTAATGCTGTGAAATACGTATAATCTTTTTCTGTCTCATTTAGAAGGTGTCATAAGTCTTTTAACTCTAGTTCCTCCAGCAATTTGTGCAGCTCCATATTTTCCTTTTTGTTTGTCTTTCTGTTAGACCTAACCAAAATTGAGAGAGATTGAAGTTTCTTATAATTATTGTGTTATTGTTTATGTCTTCTTGTAGCTCAGATGTTTTCTTTATGAATTTAAATGCTAGGCATTTGGAATATTTATTTACTACTGCTCTTGATTCATTGATTATAGTTACTTTGAACATAACATAATTTCCTTCTTTATCCCTTTTTGTATTCTGAATGTTTGTTTTTGCTTTGTTAGATAACATGATTGAAAATCCTGCTTTTTTATTCATTTGAGGCATAGTAAATTTTTTCTATCCCCTCAATTTTATTTTGCGCATATTTTTAAAATATATTTCCTATAAGAAACGGAGTGTGGGAATGTATTTTCTTAGCCAATCTGTTGCTCTTTTTCATTTTATAGGACTGATTAATCTATATTAATTAGTCAGTAGGCCCTATGGCCTAGGGACTATACGGACTAATTAATTTAAAGTTATGAAAGTTATATTTATATTGTCCTCCATCTGTTTCTAATACTGGGTTTTTTCTAGTCTTTTTTTATTTAAATCCAACACTATGTTGCTTCAGTTATTTTGCCTCAATCTTTTATAAGGTGGCCTTGTTCCCATTGGCTCTCTTCCTTTCATCACTGATCCCTCCTCATTTGTTACTCCCTTCTCTCTCAGGTTTTGCTTCATTAGTTCCTTTTACTCTCCAATTTTATCTGGATATATAATTATCTATTCTTTTTTTCCCTGGCAATTAGACAAGTAAATTCCCCCTTCTTCTCCTCCCCTTCAACTAATCTTATGCATTAATTCTATTTCATTTGCACACCTTTCCATAAAGGATTTCTCTCACTCTCTTCTTTGTCCATCCTCTTTTTCTATGTACTCTAGACCCTCACTCTTTAAGTCATGATCCCAGTACTTATTTGTGCTCTCTTTTCCTCTGTATTCCTCATGCAATTAAAGCTTCCAAAGTATTCATTCTAGCCCCCCTCCCTGGGTAGTTTATTTCATTGCTTTTGTAATGGCAATGAGGATTTGAAGATCTTCCATGCTCCTTGTATTGGCAAGCAAACATGTACTTTGAACCTTGTTTCAAGTTCATGCTAGTATCAAGTATTAAGATCCAGAACTTGTGAATTCCACAGTGGGACAAATTTGCTGATATAACAAAAAGGGGCAGAACAGGGAGGAGCTTATACCATATATAAGGAAAAGCCCAAGGAGAGGGTCAGAATTGCTGAAAGAGAACTGCTAGGATCTTGAGAACTTCTGGAAACTGCTACAAATTGAGAATAGAATGGAGAACAGAACTTGTGGTGGCAGAATGGAGAACTGAGAACTGAAAAGAAGTGAGAAGGTAATTGAGAGGAACTGAGAAATGAGAAGTGAGGAGAACTTGGAGGAATCATGAGTGTGGTGCCAGTACTTTGTCTGTCTGTTTTGATGTTACTTTATCAGATTCATCTGTTGACAGAGAATGTTGCTGTTGTTACAGAAGCCCTGTGACCTTACTGCTGGTTCAGAAACCCTGAAAGAAGATTTTTGTGTTGTCTGTTTACAGAAATCCTGGAGGAGGGTCTTACTGATGTTTTCAGAAGTCATGGGACTATACTGATGATTTGTGTTGATTCCTCAGATCTTGTTGTTGGGTCTATATTGATTTCACAGGCACAAAGTGAATTGATGAGGATGCTGGCAATGTGGATGAATGTTATTGTGGCTTTGTTAAGCTTTGTCTTCCCAGGAACAGAAACAGAAGGACTTTGGGAGGACTAGACACTGTGAGCTTTAATATGGAACAGGAACTGCACAAGGAGGTGTACAAAGAACTGAGAGCTGTCTGCCTTTGAACTCAGGTGACAGTTGGATAGATTCAGACAGAAGCTGGGACCATGGAAGAGGAACCATGCAAGTTAAGAACCTGCCTCAAGTCAAGATGAAAAGACCTATCCTTGGGTATTTAATGCAAACTTAGAAGTTCATGATTTACTGTGGCCTAGGGATGGAGAACTTTGACCTTTACATTTAGATGATTAAGTTAAGGACTTATCCAATTAAGAAAAAAGAAGACTTTTTGATTGAAGAGATTAAGACAATGTCATCAAGAGTAGAGAACTTTCACCTTTGTACTTTGTGATTTAATTATAGACTTACTAAATGATTGAGTTACTAAATGAATGTACTTTTGTTTAAAACTATGTGACCTCTTTGGTGAAAACTATGTGGCCATTTTAGTGATAAGATGCTAGGCCCTAACATTGAAAATCCTATACTTTGATTTCTGTGAATGTTTTGTCTTAGTTTCTTACTGAATAAACAGAGAATTCACTATACTATGTAATTAGTTCCCAGAAACAGTCCTCTGGAAAGCTGCTCATGCTTGGCTTTACAGTCTTATAAAGCTAGACCCATGGACTCATTTTTTTTTCCATTTTGTCTCACTTCCAGAACAATGCCAATTATTGTCGGTGTCAGAGAGGATACTGACCTATGGAAGAGCCCTTCCCTCACTATGTCCTTGAATATACAGTCCACCACTGATGTATAACCTCATCTGGATAATTTTTTTCCTCCAATTGCCCTAAGATCTCTTCATGCTCTTCCAGTGTTGTGCCAGTTATGCCCAAGAATTCCAAGTGATTCCCTCACCCACCCAAAGGTAATATGAGTATACTGCTGAAGCACCAAATGTCTCAGACCACACTAGCACAAGACTACATCTCCTACATATCATCTTTTTTCTCCCAAAAGAGCATTTATCAGTGGAACCCCCTCCCATCATCAAAGAAAGGCTTTCTTCCTCCCTTCCCCTTTTCGATCTTTCTCCCATTACTCTTCAATCACTCCTCTGTAGGCTCTTCTCTTTCTGAAACTACAAAGAGTTATCTTCTCCTCATAACTAGTTCTTGATTTGACCTGAGCACATCACATCAAATATTCCTCTCTATCCCCTCTGCCTCTGCTCTCTTCATCTACTCTCTCATGTTATAATGTAGTCGACTATATATCTATATCTATATCTATATCTATATCTATCTGTGTCTATATCTATGTATGTATGTATGTATGTATATATATATATATATATATATATATATATATATATATATATATATATATATATATATATGTATATATCCTCTTCATTATTGCTTCAACCAGACTTCTGCCTTCACCCATTTCTTTCTGTACACTGAGAAAAAACAAATCTCTTACTGGTCTCTCTATTAACTCTCTATTTCTTTTGCTGTCCTTGCCTTTGCATTTATTTACCCTTCTGCATTTTTATTGTTTGGGGGTATTCAAGAAGTAAATCTTTTTAGTTATGATTTCCTTTATAAAAATATTTCAAATTCTTTGTCATCATTAAATATTTATCTTTTTTCATGTGTGGTTAAGCTCAGATTTGCAAGGTTCATCATCCTGGGCTACTTGATGAACACCATGGCTCAGTGGATTACATTATTCCACTCCTTCCTACATTTTCTGATGGATGAAGAATAGTCTTGCATTATTCAGATGTCCTTTCTTTTATATTTGATAGTCTTTCTCTGAACTTGCAAAATTCTTGCAGAATTTTGCTGTTTCTGAATTGAATTATTGAATTTAACCACTATGTGTATTGGAGTTTGAAGTCTTTATTTTTTGTTTTGTTTTTGTTTTTCTGGAGGTGATCTGTGAATTCTTTCTATGGGGATTTCATTTTCTATGTTCAGAAATTCTAAATAGTTCTCTTCTATTATATCCTACATGGTGATGTTATGGGTTTGGGTCCACTTCTGGTCTTCTAGGACACCTGTGATCCTTAGCTTGTCTCTCCACACCCTCCAAAACACACAATCACTGTGTTTGCTCACATGGTGATAATATTTTCTTTTAATGTTATTGGTTTCTTGATTTTTTTTTTGCTTTACTTCTTCAGGTTGTCCTTTACTTCTATATAATTGCACTCTTCATCTATTGTTCTTCCTTTTACTTCTTTGGTAACACATTGCATACTCTGGTTTTTCTATTCTGCCCTTTCTTTTTGCTGTGCAAGACTTAAATTATTCTTTCATGATTCTCCTTTCTTTTTTAAATCACTCAGAATCAATGTGCTATGAATCCATGTTTTCCTCACATTCCATAAGGTCTTTTGTCTCATCAAGTGTCGGCACTTTTTCCTTTGTTTTACAGTATTTACTGTAGATGCCTGAACTCATTTACTAGATCTGGAGGCCATATTTTCTTCTGTTGCTAATGTTTTCCCTATTGATTTATCTGCTTATGTTCAAGGCTTTTGAGCTTTCTTTTTCTTGAGATCTTTGTTAATTTCAGGCCTTTTAAACTCCTGATTTCCCCCTTTGCACTCTGACTCTGTCCCTTTTGATGATGGTTTCCTTGGGCGCTGAATCTCAAAGTGTCACAACCTCCTCTCACAGTTTGCCAGCCTAAGTGACTTTTGAGTGGTCAAAACTGCCCCTGAATGGGTAAGATGTGCTGCAAGGGAATCAGAGTGCTTCATACCCCTACCCCATAGGTACATTTGGTTATGTGCCTTCACCTTGCATGCATGTGCACACACACACAAACACACAGTATCCAGTCCAAGTGTCCTGTCCTGCTTCCTTAGTTCTCTTCTTTAAACTGGCACAAGCAGGGCAGGGTGGGGGTGGTACCATGAGGTAGCACAGGTAATTCAGAGCTTTGCCATGCTGGTGCTGTGAGAATGTCTGCCCTGGCAACAGAAGTTCAAAGTTTTCTTGCACTGGTGCTAGTGGGTTGGGGCAGCTTCCAGAGACTGGACAGCATTGGTGCACTGTCTGGAACTGGGGTGCCTAAGCACTGGAAAGGGTAAGGAGGGACCTGGCTATGGTAATGGGCTTTTTGTAAGACAATGCCAGATCATTGGATCTACCAGTGCCGCCTCAGTGAATATGAGTTGTTATTTTTGTTGTTGTTGTTGTTTAATTCACCTTTTCTTGGTTATAGGTGCCCTGTGCCATGGAGACAGCTCAAGTTGATTATCTTTGGCATATAATTTCTGTTTTGAAGAGCTTTGAGAGATTATAGGGATTGGAGAAAATGTCTAGTCTTCCATCTTGTTGCTCATGTGACCTATAATCCTAGACACTAACTTAATTTAAATTGTTTTAATTTAATTGTCTTTGGGGCATTTGGAACTTGTAACCCCAGCGATCATGGCTGCAATGCTTTCTCTAACAATCTTTCAGCACTCACTTCAAGATTAACCTCCTCTCACTGCAAGTGTTTTCATGTTTCCATTGAAAGTCTCAAGGATAAATCTTTGCCTGCTGTCATCATGTCAGCCTGAGTGCATAGGTCTTTAAGATCCTTCAGGACAGTCTATCAAACACATCCTTCCAGAGGAACCATTGTGATATTTGAGTGGCAAAAAGCTTAAAATAAATGTCAGGAGGTTCTCTTCCAGGTGGTTCTAAGGTTTCTCTTCTTCTTTGATAGTATATACTTCTTTCAAAGCACCTTTTGTAACCTGCCTTTAATAAAAGAGCACTCCCACTCCATTTATCAGTGTTGTGAATATAAAGAATTGCACTCTGGGAACTCCTTGATGTGGGTGGAATGGGACTGAAGCTTCAATTAGGTAATCTTTCCACCCAAATGAAATTCATCATAAAGGCAAACATGAAATGAAGCCTTTAATGCTTACCAATAAGAGCTTAATTTGAACCAAAACCCATAAGGCAGAAGTAAATTATGTCAGGAAACAAGACCCATTCCACTTATTAATGGGTCCCTTCCTGAATCTCACCATTAAAGAAAGAAATTGCAATTGTGTGTAAGACTTCATGATGAATTAAATTCAACTAGTTAGCTGCCCAACAACTTTCACAAATTATTTGGATCAGCATAGATGAAAATGTTTGGTGTTTCATTGACTGTATATTCGTCTTATATTTGCAATGTTTGCTCTACTGGAAAAGAATAGAAGACATATAAAATGATGCAGAGTGAAGTAGGCAGAACCAAGAGAATGCTATTTACTGTGATAACAATGCTTCAGAAGAGACAAACTCATTCATTGCAGTGACTATTGTTGGTACCAGAGAACAGGTCTAAAAGCACCCTACTGTCTCCTCAGTATACTAGTGTGGGATATTTCAAATCTTATCTCAATTTTGCATATTTATTTTAATTTGTTATAAGGTAGGGTACAATTTAGGAAAGAATATATGAGAAAGGGTGGGAAGGAAGGAAGGAAGGAAGGAAGGAAGGAAGGAAGGAAGGAAGGAAGGAAGGAAGAAAGGAAGGAAGAAAGGAAGGAAGGAAGGAAAGAAGGAAGAAAGGAAGGAAAGAAGGAAGGAAGGAAGGAAAGAAGGAAGGAAGGAAGGAAAGAAGGAAGGAAGGAAAGAAGGAAGGAAGGAAGGAAAGAAGGAAGGAAGGAAGGGAAATAGGAAGTGATAGGAGGGAGGAAGAAGCTAAGAAAGAAGGAAAGAGATGAGTTATATATAGTATGATATAGTTGATAAATATAGTTGTGTATATATAGTTATGGGTGATAGATGATAGATAGATAGATAGATAGATAGATAGATAGATAGATAGATAGATAGATAGATGAGGATTTATGTAGTGTTTACTATATGCCAAGCACTACGCTAAATACTGCAGACACAAATACAAGAAATCAAGACAACCCTAATCCTCAAGGAGGCTTAGTGGAAACAACATTTATAGAGGAGTTAGAAATAGATAAGGGGATGCACATGGGTACTCATTGAGAAGAGTGTGGAAATGGCCAGGAAGTGATGTGTAGTCCTTGTTCATGGCAAAATATGGCCACAATTCCCCAATCAGAGCCAATAGTCCTAGGAGTTGAGTCCAAGTTTCTCATGGTGGTGTATGGAGAGATAAAGATGGTGAAACAGCAAGCACTGAGGTGTGGAGAAGGCTTGGAAATGCCATGGAGACCTGGTTCCAGGCAAAAGGAAATGATTGTGCTGCTATTGTGGTGTTTTTGGTTTTGGTTTTGGTTTTTGCTTTTTGGAGGGCAATTGGGGTTAAGTAACTTGCCCAAAGTCACATGGCTAGTAAGTGTGTCAAGTGTCTGAGGCCAGATTTGAACTCAGGTCCTCCTGACTCCAGGATCAGTGCTCTATTCACTGAACCACCTAACCACCCCTATTGTGGTTTTTAATAGACATAACTAAATGTAAATTTAAATCTATAGTAAAGAAAAGACTCTGAAGCCCTAGTTTTAGGTGGGATTGTTCTGTATTTAGAATACAAATTCTCCTGGATAGAGGCATTCCTATCGTTGGGGTTTTCAGCTCTCTACAGAACTAAGAACTAAAACTTTAGCATGAGAACTAGGCAAGGTTCTAGATCTCATATTGAGCTGGTATGATCTTGGGCAATTCACTTCACTTGACTGGGCCTCACTTTCCTCCTACATTAATGAGAAGTTTGAACTAAGTGGCCTCTAAGGTCCCTTTTTGCTCAAAATCAATAATCACAAGATCTTAGAAATGAATGGTGCCAGTCCTCTTTTCAAGGCCAGCTATTTATATATCCTGAAATCACTTGCAACCCCTGACTTCATCTTGGCAGCTATTTCTGAAAGCCCAAGTCCTCACAGGAGGTGGGGTAGAGGGAGGGTTGGTCTGCTGCCATGTCTGTTAAAACATGCTGGCAGAATACACAGACAGGGGGCTTTGCCAGGGCTAGAATTTTTCTCTGCTCCAACAGAAGACTTTAGGCTCCAGGTCTGTTGATGATGCCTCTTTCACAAGTGCTGGACTTGCAATAAATTTCAGAAAGAAGCTTTTAATGAGGTAAATATCCATTGGAAACTAATTATCCAATCATCGTGTAATTAGCTCTCTCCTTACTTGCTCCCCAAGAGAACTCATGGACTACTTCTGGATGGTGGGATCTCTGAGGGCAGTGTTCAAATCAGTTCATCCATTTAGATTGCTGTAAGTGTTCCAGGCCAGACTCTTCAACAGCTCTGCAGTATTCCAAAACAATGCTCAGTAATGTGGATTTGTTTTTGAAATTGCTGAGAAGTTGAATAGTTGTCAAGAATAAGTGGACTTGGAATGAGTTAATGGGTGGATGAATGAACTGATGAAAGAAGAAAGGAAAGAAAGAAGAAGGAAGGGAGGAGAGGAGAAAGGAAGAAGAGCGAACAAGTGAAGAATGGAGGAAGAGAGGTAAGGAGGAAGGAAGGAAGGAAGGAAGGAAGGAAGGAAGGAAGGAAGGAAGGAAGGAAGGAAGGAAGGAAGGAAAGAAGGAAGGAAGAAAGGAAAGAAGGAAGGAAGGAAGGAAGGTATTGAGGTTTAGGGGTGCTGGGACCCCAAAACAGAAACATGTGATTCCTGCACCAAGGAATTTAACCCAAGCCTTCTTTCAGCCAAAGAAAAACAGTTTGTTAAAAAAAAAATTCACCATATTGGTTAGACTCTTCAGAAATCTCAGCATTAGCTAGACTCTTAAGGAATCTGAACACTTTCATGGAAACAAGATACATCTTACATACAGATAGACCGTGGGAGGGATCTAAGGTTGGTCAAGTATTCTCAGGTGATTGGAAGAGGGCTCCAGAGAGGATCTTGATGGGAGTGGCCAGTAGTCAGGGATGACTAGAGGTTGGAGCCCAAGAATCAAGATAGGATTAAGAGTGTGAAGTAGCAGAAAGTGATCTGGAGATAACAGACAATGGAGGACTGGGTATGCTAAGGGTAAAAGAGAATTGAGCATAGATAAAGTCTTATAGCCTCAGGTGAATGCCAGACCCTGTGGGGAAATTCAAGGAGAGTTCAAGATAGGGTTTTCCAAGGTCGATAGACAAATGGGACCCAAATTCTTTTGGAGTAAGGTACAAAGGTCTTGGCTTCGGCCCATACCCCATCAGGTGGGAGGGAAGAAAGGAGGAAAGGAGGGAAGGAGAGAGGACACTAGAACATGAAGAATCAAAGGTGGGCAAGTGTGGTCCAAGAAAACTTTTTTAAGGAGGTAGGCCTTGATTTAAAATAAACTAACTAAAAAAAATATGTATCATTGGACAGGCAAAAAAAATGGGATATATTTAATTGAAAAGGGAAAAAAACACACCTTGGGTATCTCTCCTGGTTTCATAAATAAAAAATAAAATGGCTGAGGGAATGAGGAAGAGAGGTGGGGAAAGACTAAACTTAATGATCCATGTATAGTAGAATACCAGGAGCATTACTCTTTACATTCATTTTCTTGGCTATCATGTCATACTGTTGATTTTTTCCATCTTCTAACACACTCGTATCATTTTTCAGGCACATTGCTATCTACCCATGCATCCTCCATTTTGAATTGATGAAGTTACTAGATGAAAAACAGGAAACTGCTCCCAAAAAGCAACAGTGCCACACAAAGATGGCGGTATGGGAGAACAAATGCTGATGGAAAAGAACATAGGTATGCAGCTTTCATTGGTCTGTGCTCCTCAAACAGCCTGGCAGCTGAACTCTCCAGTTCAAAGTACCACTATCGCCCAGGGTTCAACTTTCTATAATGAGTTTTAGACAAAGAGCTTGCTTGGAATTAATAGCAACCCATCACCCCTGAAGCAAGGGGCAGTGGGGTAGTCTAGACTACTGAAATCAGAAATTCTCTGAACTGCCTTATTAGGAATGAGAACTGAGAGGCAGGTACTGAGGAAATTTCACTCTAACTGTGCCACATCCATCAAGCAGCTTCTCTAGGCCAACAGGCTAATCACAAATCCCTATTACTTCACTGAAAACCCACCTACTCATTTGGTTCAACCATTTCACCATCTCCAAATGAACCTAATTATATTCGTACCCAGAATTCATCTTTCCATCTTTACCACAATATTAAAACAATATTACCACCTGGAAAACCTTCCCCTGGTTTCCAGTAGCGAATGAAGACTGTGACCAAGATTACAGGTTATCACCTAATTAGCATATCTGCTAGAAAATCCACTACTTTTCATATATAAGTTTTAGCAACATTCCTGTTGGGTTGCAAAAGTCCTTAAGGAATGCAAGTTTCCTAAGGAGCTCTGCCCACTATATTGGTATTACATTAAACTCTTGCCACCTTGACTTAAAGAATGCTTGAGAGGACCCCAGGGGTGGCGGAGCCAAGATGGCAGCATAGAAGCAGCAGCTCCTGCCCAGCCACCCAAAATACCCATAAAATATGACCCTAAACAAAGTCTAGGACTCTCAAACTCACAAAAATACAGAAAACACATCTCTCACTGAAGGCAGCTCGGCAGCAGGGGCTCACCGTGGCAGGCTGGGAACCAAGGCCAGCACAGCCCTAAACGGAAACTGTGGCCAGGCCTCAGGGTGGCCGGAGGAGCCAAGCCCGCAGCCAGTCTACAAGAGAGAAGATCTACCTCACCTCCAGCAAACTCCACATCTGGTAAGGTGTGAAAAACAAGGATTAGAGAAAGTTAGCTCGGCAACAGGGGCTCATCATGCAGGCTGACAGGCCAGGAGCTGAGACCAGCCCAGCCCGAAAACCAAAACCTGCAGCCAGGCCTCAGGGTGCTCCGAGAGGAGCCGAGCAGCCCAAGCCACAGTGTGAGGATACTTCAGAGAAGATCTACTGCACCTGGAGGAATCTTCACATCTAGCAAGCCAGAATTCCAGAAGGTCAGTGAAAGTGGAACTTTGAAACTTAATTTGGGAGAGGAAAAGCAGTTTGGCCAATCTGCCCCCAGGGCAAGGAAGCAGTGGGGAAAGGGCAGGAACTACTGTAACCAGCGGCTGCCCCAACTGGGCTACTTCAGAGCCCCTGGCCTGCGGACTCAGCAGGGGGGGCTGAATCGATTGATCAGGGCCAAGTGCTCTTGCGTTGAGTGGCCTGGATCCGGATCATGGTCTTGGGTGGTGGTCCTGGGGTGCGCTCTCAGCAAGCCAAAATTGGGGGGGGGGGCTGAAACACCCC
>JAQQSW010009485.1:0-13222 GCA_028646575.1 Pseudocheirus occidentalis
GGTCATATGCTTCATGAATCTTCTCTTTTCCAGACTAGATGTTTACAGGTCTTTCACCCCATTTTCCCAGGATAGGTCCCAGTTTAAGCCCCACCTTCTGCAAGAAGTCTTTCCCATTCCCTTTAATGTTAGGGCTTTTGTTGACTATCTCCAGTTAATCTTGTCTACATCTTCTTTGTAGGGCAGCTAGATGGTGCTATGGACAGAATTCAGGCCCTGGAGTTAGGAGGACCTGAGTTCAAATCCAGCCTCAGACATTTACTGGCTGTGTGACACTAGGCAAGTCACTTAACCCTGTTTGCCTCAGTATCCTCATTTGTAAAATGAGCTGGAGAAGGAAATGGAAAACCATTCCCAGCATGGGATAGAAGCAGAATAAATACTTAGCAAATCAATGTTTCCGTAAGGGTAGGAAGGACAGGAGTGTGATACAGGAGAGAATTCTTGAACAATATTTTGTGAATAACTCATTTAGGTAATGATGAGATCAGTCTTTTATCCCAGCCTTAATTTATGATAATTTTCAAATGATCAAAGGTCTTTCTAAATTCAAGGATCTGTATCTACAGAAATATTCTCATCATTTAAGAAATTATAGTGAAAAATAGTTGAGCAGGTCAACTCATCAACTCTGGCATTAGAGCAAAAAGGTTTCAAGAATGAGGCTCAACATTTGAACCAGGGGCTAAGAATCAGTTCAATCACTCTGTGCAAAGGTTTTTTTTTCTGTCCAGGGAAAAAGTGCTTGAAGCCAGCAGGTAGAAGCTTTTCAGATACTGGAAGCAATCTGTTATGGTGGGAAAAATCCTGGACTTCAGGACCATAAAGTCTGGGGATACTTGATTACTAAGCTGTGCTCTGAAACTTAGTTTACCCCATCTATAAAATGGGCAAAATAGTAATAATAGCTAATATTTATGTACAGTGTGTATGTGCGTATATATATATATGCATATATATATACACAATATATATTTGTGTATATACATGCATATATATGTACATCCACAAATATACAGTATATGCATGCATATACATATATGTGCATGCACATATACACATGTGTGTAATATATACATACCTATATACCTGCATATACACACATATATACATATACATATCTATCTATATTAAAAAAATGCTGTTTAGTTGCGTCCAACTCTTCATGACCCCATGGACCATACTGTCCATGGGATTTTCTGGTCTAAGATACTGAAGTGGTTTGCCATTTCCTCCTCTAGTGGATTAAGGCAAACAGAGGTTAAGTGACTTGTCCAGGGTCACACATTTAGCTGTCTGAGGTTAGATTTGAACTCAGGTCTTCCTGACTCCAGGCCCAGCTCTTTATTCACTGAGCCATCCAGCTGCCTCATAAGTGAATGCATGAATGCATAAATAAATAAATGAGCATATACTTGCATATATATGTATGCATGTATATATATATATATATATGTATGAAGTTTTATTCTCACAATCACATGAGGTACTACTACTACCCCATTTTTACAGAGGAAGAAACTGAGGCTGACAAAAAATTAAATGACCTGCCCAGTGTCACCCAGCTAGTAAATTTCTAAATGGGATTTAAATGCGGACTTCTCCAGTCTACCACTCTATTTATTGTGATAATGTTGCTGGCTGGCTGGGATCTTAAGGAAATCCCAGTGGTTAAGGAATGGGGTCAGAGAAGGGCAGCAAGGGGCATAACTGATTTTTCAATATATTGGTTAGTTTGGCTAAACAATTTGTTTTTTCCTTTTTAATGATCACTGGGAGGGGAAATGGGGAAGGGATAGACCGGGAAATATATGTGATATTAAAAAAGGCTATTGACAAAAGATTTTTTTTAAAGTATCAAGGGTTACAAATTGTAACTGTGATAGTTGATGGATTAATGTGTCTCACTTACATGAAACCTTATGACTTAGAAATATTTTCTTTACAACCTCTTGGAGGTAGATAAGGCAAGTATCACTATCTCCACTGAAAAGAAGGAACTGATGATCTTAAAGGTGACGTGACTGGCCCTAAGCCACACAGCTAGGAATGTCCAAGCCAGGACTCAAACTCAGGTCTCCTCATTCTAAAGCTAGGAATCTTTCTACCAGACACTATTGCTTACCCTAGCTTTTCATCTACCCTCCTTTCCTTAGACAAACCAAGGAGAAGGAGAAGGAACTAGCATTTATTAGGCACTGACTTTGTGCCAAGCACTAGGTAAATCACTTTATAAATATGGGAATCAGTCTTTCCTTGGAACTCTAGGGTCAAATTTCCAGCATACATGTGGAATGAATGAATGACTTGATGTACTTTGATGTCTTATCTCAGACTATTTCCTCTTAGAGACTCCATATTATAAGCTTGACCATTCACTGTACCCCATGCAGATCCCTCTTCCTTACTTCTGTGGCTTAGCTTGCTTTTCTCTAAAACTGAAATGCCCTCTCCACATCTCTGCCTGTTGAAATCTGATCCATCCTTCAACACAACTTAGATGCCGCCTCCACTATGGTATTTTCCAGAACCTCTGGAAAGAGTCTCTTTCTCATCTGATCTCACAACATTTTGCACTTACGTATTTTTCAAAATATAATTTATTCTTTACTTTTCTGTGTATGTATTTCCTCTCCCCCAAATAACATTAATTTCAAAAGATCAGGGACTATAACTTAATAAATGAAATAATGAATATAATACACTTAAAAGTTATAACATTTCAATATTTAAGCAATTTGTAATATTAGCACAGGTATTCCCTACAAGGATTCAGGTAACCAACTCTCTCTTTAACTTTGGTAGAGGATCTTTGAGAACTTTGTAGCCAAAAAAATCACCACATTAAGATCATTTGAGAAATGGGCCTTTCCACCTTGTAAGACAATCATCTGCTCATTATTGGACCAGTAACAAAGACCTTTTGGGGTTCACCTCTGTGCCAGTATAAAGTGTCTAAGGGGAACTTTAAAGGAGTTATAAACTGTAAAGTAGTATATAATTTTCAAGTTTCTGTTGTTTCCGTCATGATTTTTCATAACATCTCTGACGTTTTTATTGTGATATCTGATAGACTTTCTTCAGCCATTATCCTATTTAAACTTTCTGCAACAGTCAACCATGTCAGCCCCCACCTCAATCTACTGAATGCTTTTTTCTCCCTTGCTTTCTAAAATACCACATTCTCTGGATTCTCTTACATCTTTGACATTTCCTCCTTGGTCATTTTCTTGATTTGTCATTTCCTTCCACCCCCTACCTATGTGTCTTCTAAGGATCTATTCCAAGACCCTCTTCTCTCTTACCTTCTCCCCCTTGGTAGTATCAATGTTACCATGGATGCAATGATCAATTCCAAATCCACAACTGCAATCCCAATTTCTCCCATGAGCTCCATTCCTATGTCTCTTCTACCAAAGGATACATATACCCACAAAAATGTCCAAAGGATGAATTGACTATCCTGCCTCCAAAAATTACCTCTCCTCACAACTTGCTTATTTCTATTAATGGCACCACCATCTTCCCAGTCAACTAGGCTTGGAACCTCAGCATCATGTCTGACTCTTTCCTTTCTTTATCTCACACCCCAAGCAACTGTAACTCCAAAACAACTCTCAAACCTGTTCCATCTTATGCTCTCAGAAGATCATCACCCTAATTCAGGTTTCTGGTAATCTCCTGCCCAGAATACTACAATGACTAAATGGGGCTCCTTGTCTCCATTCTCTCTTTTCTAAAGCCCAAACTTTATACAGCTGATTGAATAATCTTGGTATGACCATACTCCAATGCTCAAGAGCCCCAATGTCTCTCTATTCCCTCTAGGAAAAAAAAATACAAACCGCTAAG
Organism: Pseudocheirus occidentalis; assembly: GCA_028646575.1. Lineage (NCBI taxonomy): Eukaryota > Metazoa > Chordata > Mammalia > Diprotodontia > Pseudocheiridae > Pseudocheirus > Pseudocheirus occidentalis. The sequence continues at coordinate 3,853 of JAQQSW010009485.1, forward strand.
CCTGGCACTGCAGGATCACTCAAGTATTGATTCAACCTATGCGTCCATATTTATTTCACATTGTTCTCCCTTTCTTACTCTTTATTCCAGATAAATTGGAATTACTTATGAAACATCATATCTACTTCTGTGCATTTCTGTAAGTCATACCATGTGCCTGGAAGGCCCCTGTCTTCATCTTTGCCTGCCTTCTCTTCCTTCAATGCTCCACTCATGTGTAGGCCCTCCCCTAAATCCCATATCTCTCCCCTCAGCTGGAACCAATTCCTTTCTCTTCAAATTTTTCTAGATCAGTTAGGTTGAGGTTGTTCTTTGCTTCATTAAGGGACCTGATCTTGTATCATACTTATTTGTATGGACTGTGTGGGTTTTTTCATTTTGTTATATTCATAAAGACTTCTATTTAATAATATACCTGTTGAATTGAATTGCACGGAGTAGTTGATCAATAAATGTTTCCTGAATGAGTGGGGACATTGTTTTCTCTATAATATGGCATCCCCAGTTGGTACCAAATTATTATAGTGGAAAAAGCTCTGGACCAGGATTCTGGAGAGCTGGGCATCAGTTCTGGCTTTTTGACTAAGCAGCTGTGTGACCTTGGGCAAATCAATTTACAAGTTTGTAATTCACTTTCCTCCTCTGTAAATGGAGTGGGGGATGACTAGAGTCCCTTTCAGCTCCAAAAATTCTATGACTCCACATGGTAATAGAAATGATGAATGGGCCCTCGCCCAAATGCATTCATTCCAGTCAAACCGGCCTGTTAGCTGTTCCCTGCACGATCCATACATTCTATCTCCCACCTTTGGTCACGGCCCCACATGTTGTGGTCCCCAGCGTCTGGAACGCACTCATTCCTCATCTCTGGCCTGTAGCTTCTTCCAAAGCACCATTCAGAGGCACCTCTTCGATGATGCCTTTCCTGAGCCCCCCAGATATTATCCCTCTTGAAATTGCTTTTATTAATTATTATAGGCTTTGCACTTACTTGTGTACATGTAATATCCCTCGATGACAGGGAATGCTTCACTCTCTTGTCCTTGTATCTTTGACATCTCACACAGTGCTTGGCCATAGTAGGCATTTAATAATCATATAATTGAATTGAAGAAGCAAAATGAAATAACTGATCATCACCACTATGAACTTGGGATATTCTCTTCTTTACAATTTGTTCTGCTATCTAAGCACAGGTGAAAACCCACGAGTTTCTCACCAGCCTAGATCAGCCCTGGGCTCTATTTGAGAAGGTGGCTGGCTGAGCATGCCAACTTGCAGTACGTCAGATTTCCAGTGGGGCCTGAGTGAAGCGGGGGGTTAATCCCCTTTTTATGTCTCTCCCTAGTAGCCCAGGCTGTGCCAAAGCCAATTAAAATCTTCCTTTTGAAGTCAGTTCAGGTTTTCCAGAGCAGGCAAAGTAGACTATGACCCAGATCAGCTGTGACAGAAGGTTCTGTGTTCTTCTCTCCACTTCCCACTGATGCCTTGTAGAGGAAATGGCAGCCCAGGCTGGAGAAGGCATCAGCACACACTGGGCCTTCCTTACCCCTCCAGACTACCTTTAGGGAAACCAGGAGCAAATTATTTCTGCATTAAGGGGACTATTTTGAATCAGATGATGTGGTTTGAATTTAACTTTGTTTCCTACTGCCTGTGTGACTTTAAGCAAGTCATTTACTTCACCTTTCCAAGCCTCATATGGACATTAAATCATTTGAAAAATCTGAACTGATTCAGTTCCATGTCTATAGTCTGTAATGGCTGGGAGGGGGGCGGCGAGAAATGATGCCATGTGGCAGGGCCAGCATGGTGCCTGGAATCAGATGACTTGAGTTTGAGTCTCTCTGGGCCAATCTGCATCACTCTTACTGGGTCTACTTTCACATTCCATGGTGATTTATAACACCACTTTCAGACGTTTGATTTTGGTCACATTGCTGGGTCATGAAAACAGTCATGTTCTCCAGGCTTGGGGAGAAGGTATAGGAAATTAGTGAGTGTGACCTGGATGGAATGGCTGGCTCTGTGTTCTCTCTTTGGTTTAATATGGTTTTTACGGATATTTCTATTTGTGGATGAGAGCTGGAGGACCATAGGTGAGGACTTTTGTTCCTTCCCTCCCCATCCAATAACCCTAGTACTTAAAGGAGTCACAGCAGCAGAGATTCTTTATCTTTATGTACAAACTTCATGGCACCATGAGTGATAAAGCACAGACTGCCAAAGTTGGAGAGGTCCTTAGAACACAGGATGGTCAAGATGGAAGGATGTCAGGGCATAGAGTATTAACACAGCACAAGATCATTAGAGCTACATAGAACATGCATCTGGAATTTCTTTGATATAGGCACTTTCATTTTCTAAGACCAACTGGAATCTTCTCTACCACTTCTAGCTTTAGGGAGTGGCCTAGAGCAGTGGGGTCAAACTCACATATTCTCTCTCTATGTTCCCTTCTGTCTCAAACTTTTGTCAATTTTCCTAATATTCTACATTCCAATTTCCATTTCTAACATTCTATAATATGTTCTCTCTAGCTCTAATAGAGAAGTAACTGTAGCATAGTGGATAGAGAGTTGATCTTAAAGCTAGGAAATCCCAGGTTCATGTCTCACTCCTAATCTATGTGTGGCCCTGGTCAATTCATTTAACCTCACAGTACTCGAGGACATGGCTATGAAACACATCAGAAGCACAATACTCTGGAGTGTGGACGAAACAGATTAAAATGCAACTGGGAAATGTTTAACAAAATAAATATAATTAAAACAGTGTTACTATTTATAACTTTAACATGTTAATATGTAATATATTTATAATAGAACAGGTGACTACTAAACTGTACACAAGAATCCCTATCGGCTGCATATTGATTTAGAAAACTCCATGTGCTACTAACTGATGCTGCTGCTGCTGCTGCTCCTCTTCCTCCTCTCGCTACTATAGTTGTTCTTCAGTCAAAGTCAACTCTTCATGACCCCATTTGGATTTTCTTGGTAAGGACACTTAAGTGGTTTGCCATTTCCTTCTCCAGCTCATTTAACAGATGAGGAAACTGAGGCAAACAAGGTTGAGTGACTTGCCCAGGGTCACACAGCTAATAAGTGTCTGAGACCAGATCTGAACTCAGGTCTTCCTGACTCCAGGTCCAGAGATCTATCCACTGCACCACCCAGCTGCCTACAACCATTTTATAGATGTGTCAGATGAGACTCAGAGAGATTAAATTACCAGCTCATAGTGATAATTCTTCCATTTCCTCGGTGTGGAAACCTTTGAACTTATGGAGCAAATCAGGGCAGCACAGTTAGAAGGGTAAAGAACAGCATTTCCCCCAAAGCTGAGTGTGTCAGGGGCAGCTGTGATATACTAGGATTTGAACCTGGAATCAACTTCAAATCTGGACAAGCCACATCCCCTTTCCAAGCTTCCCTTTCCCCATTTAGCAAACGGGGACACATTACTAGATCATGTTTCTCAGTGTTGTCAAGATCAAATGAGAGAATGCATAAAATGCTTTGTAAATCCTAAAGTGCTTTATAAATGTCAACTGTTATTGCTGATGATCTCGGTGTGTTAGTATTAATTACTATTTCTGAGAACCATTTTTGAGGTTGACTAAGCCCAGTGGCTTTGTTATCCTGGTTTTACCCTTTGTATATATTAAAAATGCTTGTCTGGCCCAACATCTATCTTTTTTGACAGGCAGTTGTGCCCAGTCCCTCTCTCTCCCCCGGAAAGCATTTCTGTTTCCTAGACACCCTGCTTGGCTTCTGGGGAGTATAAATCTTCTCTAGGGCAGGTCTCAGGCTCTGCTCCATTGCTCTCCCACTCCCCAAAGGTCCTAATCTCAGCAGGGATTTTGAATTCCCACAGGTGGATAGGGCAGTGGGCAATGAGGGCAAGGTAGAAGTTATAGGCAGAGGAGACATCAGAACTAAGTCCCTTAAAGAAGGTGACAGATCATATAGTCAGAGACTCTGGACCCCGGGATGGGCCTGAATCATATTTAAACAAGAATAATAGTAATAATAATAGGTATACCTTCCACAACTCAGGGTCAGGGGCACGGTACCTCTGTGATCTGGAAAATCCATGTAAAATTTTGTTGGCTTTCCCTTTGTACCAGAGAAGTCTGATTTTTTCCTTTTCTTTTTTTGTGGGCTGTTTATAGTATTTTATTGCAAAATTTGGGTTAAGTATTTGATCATAGACTCTGCATCATCTGCTGGCCTTCATGTGTCATTTGTGGCTTCCACCAACCTTCCCCCAAATTCCCATTTAATTTCTTATGCCTACCCACAACAAAATGAAATCCCAATGGGGAAAGTCACGCTGTGGAAGAGATAAGTATAATAGCCAGTATTTATAGAATGCTTTAGAGTTGCCAGCACTTTACACATATTATCTCATTGGACTCTCACAACAACCCAGGGAGGTAGGTGCTAATTTTCACCTCATTTCACGGATGAGGAAACTGAGGCTGGCAGAGACTTGCCTAGGGTTACACAGCTAGTAAAGGTCTGGCAGCGTATTCAAACTCTGGTCTTGCTGACTCCAGGTCCGCAGCTCTATTGAAGCTACCTCTAATGTGTTTTATGATGAAAGATCTCAGGTGGCAGGGGGCTTGTTACTTTCCCAGGTGGCCCATTCTACATTTGGACAGCTTTCATGGCTGGGACACACTTGTTATATTTAAGATGAAAATCTGTCTCCTCATAACTTCTATGCATGGATACTCCTTTTGGGCAAAACTGGGTCAGTTCAGTTCTTCTTCCATCGGACAGACCTTTAAATATTCCATGGGATCATAATATTAGAGCTAGGAGGGCCTCAAAATTCATGGAACTGAACTGTTTTATTTTACAGATGATATAACTGAGGTCCAGAAATTTCATTACTTCACCAAGGTGAAACAGCTAATAAGTGTCTGAGGCAATAATTGTACCCAGATCTTCTGGACAACAAGTCCAGCCTTTTATTCATTATACAAGACTGAAGAATATCTATCATACTTCATCCTAATCTTTTTCTAAAAGGTTTCAGCAGAACAGTTATTCTGTAACCACCATCATTACCATCAGCTTCTAAGTAGTACTTTACAATTTAATTTTCTTATAACCACACTGTTAGCTATTGAGGGCCAGTGTTATTAGTCCCACTCAACAGATGAAGAAAGAAGGGTTCAGAGTGATTAGGTGACTAGCTGGTTTTGTGTAGATTTGTGTGAGAGCTTGGAATTGAACCCAGATCTCGTCTCAAAGTCAAAAACTTTGTCTACTACTCCTCCCCTCACCCTAATATACATGCCTTTCCTGAAATGGCTGCAAAGAACATACTTTAAACCCATTTCACTCCGGAGCTCATAGATTGGACAACAGGTCCAAGTACCACTTAATGGCTATTTTTTGGGCCCTCCTGGGTCATAGTGAACGTCAACAGTAACTGTTTCTCTTTTGGCCGCAACCCTGAGGTCTTCTCCTCTCAGTTTGATATAGATATACACATGGATATAAACACACACAGATAACATTTGTGTACATATATATATATTATATATACATATATTATATACACATAGGTACATAGACACATATATATGCACACACACATATATAGAGACAGATATAGTTATAGATAGATATATGGATATATAGATATAGATAGATTCTTCTTAAATTAAAGGGGTCATCCCTTGACTCACTTCTTAAAGAGGTCTATTCACTAAATGGGCATTATCTCACCCAAAGTGAGAACCTGAAAAGATTTTGGCCTAAAAGGGCCAGGGTCTCCCATTGCATCCTGGGCCATTTCCAGTGGTCCTGATGAATGTCTGGCTCTGGAGGAGAAAGTAAGGCTGGTGACCTTTCACAGCCCTCTCTTACTCAAATCCAAGTCAACTTCAAGTCATGTCATCGTCTCCCAGACGTCTTCCCAAGAAGGAAGGACAACAACCTGTCCTAAAAGCTAATGCCTTCTATCAGTGAGCCTGGGTTTCATAGAGCTTCTTCTCCCTAAGAGCTTTTGGTCTGTAGAGGTCAGGAGAACACCCCTACTATGGGCAAATGGAGAGGATCCCCGATATATTGTCCATGACCCCACAATGAATGACTAAGGAATGGTAGCCAGAAAGTCCTGTGATGGGGAAGTCTAGGCTTCCAGGGATAAATCAGAGCTCTAGACTTGGAGTCCAGAGACCTGGGTTCGAGTTCTAACTTTGATAATAGCAAGCATATCTTGGGTGAGTTACTTCCCTTTCTTTCTCTAAGTTTCCTTATTATGTAAAATGGTAATAATAATACTTATAACAACATCCTCATGGAGCTTTTGTGTAGAAAGTACTTTAAAGAGCTTTGGAACTAAATTGAATTCATACATACTTTTAAAATTTTTCTTTGTTTTGTCTGTTTTCTTTTGCAACATGGTTAACAGCGAGATACGTTTTGCATGACTTCACCAGTATATTCAGTCTTGCCTTCTCAAGCAGGGAGAAGAGTGGGAGGGAGAGAATTTGGAACTTAAAATAAAAAAAATGAATGTTAAAAGTTTCTTTTACATGTAATTTGTAAAAATTTAATGAAAGAAATAAAAATATATTAAAATAAATGAAATTAAACCAAGGGGCACTGTGGTATAGTGGGAAGAATGCTGGGCTTGGAATCTGCAGACCTGGGTTTAAATCTTAGCTGTGTCCCTTTAGGGCAAGTCTCTTCACTTTTCTGGATCCCAATTAACCCCTCTGTAAAACAGGCACATTCATATTTTCATTAATATTTATAAAATAATAGCTAGTACTTATATAGTGCTTTAAATTTTAGAAAGTTCTTTACAAATACTACCTCCTCTCATCAAACCAAGGAGTTAGGTGGTATTATTATCTCCATTTTGCAGATTAGAAAACTGAGGAAGGCAAAGCTTAAGTGACCTATCTAGGATCACACAGCTGGTAAATCTCTGTGTCCTATTTTGGAGTCAGGTCTTCCTGACTCAAGATTGACTGCTCTATCCGTTGTCACCTAGCCACCTTACCTACCTCATAGACTTGTTTGTAGTGGGAGCAGGCCTTTGTAAAGCTTAAAGCACAATACAATTACTCTGGCCAAGACCGCCAATATCTTTCACTTTGGCTGCTGAGGTCAGATGGTAAACTCAGTCCCTCTTCCTTCTCTCTGGTTTTGAGTCTGGCTGATATGGATCAGCTGGGGGCTGTCTCCATCTGAGGTCTCTATAAATCAGGGCTGGGTCACAGGCTATAGACTCCAAGACAGGAGGGACTGGCTCATGGCTGCAAGGAGACCTAGCTATTAACCCCATCTCCCCAGTATTCTTTGGCAGCCCCAGCACTTCAAAGCCAAGGACCAGATTTATGGGACAGCCAGGCTCCAGTTCATCCCACAGACAAAGTCTACTGTTCCACCCCTCCTATGGTCCCCAGTTATTATAACAGACACATCCCAGATCCTGGGATAGGACAGGACCTCTAGGGTCATCAACTGTCTTCCCCTGCTTTGAGGTAGGGTTGTCTGGAACTCATCCCACCTGATGGGAGTGTTGAGTGGGGGAGGGGGAGATCTAGGTCACTTTCAGCGTTCTTTAATCTGTCAATGCCACTTACCAACTGCCCACCCCATACAGAAGTCTGGGAAGTGTTAGAGGGAAGCAGATTTCAATAGATAATTGCTAACTAGCCTCTAGGTATTGATCAGTAAATCTGACCTTAACCAGGGATTCTTAACCTGGGTTCATGAACTGAAAACAATTTTTGATCACTGAATTTCAACATAACTGGTTTGCTTTGAAATTTTATGTACAAAATAACATTAATTTGAGAAGGTGTATAGCCTTTATAAGTCTAATAAAAGGCAAAAATAGTAAAGAAAGAACCCTCTTCTCAGAGTTAATCTAAACCCTAGAAAACTTAAGTTTGCCAATGGATAAAGGTTATAAAGGGCCAGACTTTAGTTTGATGTAAGTAGGAAAGTTCCTAAGAAATGAAATTATCCCAGAGCACAAGTGGTGCAGGGTTTGCCTCCAGGGTATACCAGGTCTCATCACTGGCTCTCCTTCCCAAACAGAAACTAGCTGAGCCCTTGACTGGGCTGCTATGAAAGGATACCTGGTCGTGGAGTATAAAGATGCTAGTGGAGGCCCATTACCACTGCTTAGGGATCATCTGATCCTGAACAAGTTGCTTCCATTATCTATATATCATTTATTTCACTCAAAAATGAACATCATAGTCCTTGAACTCCCTGCCTCATAGGGTGGACCTCTATGAGGAAGGGAGTGCATTTTGGAAGGCTTTTTAGGCGTTCTATAAATGTTGGCCAGTTTAAGAGGGCCGTCTCTTCAATGAACATTCTCACCCCTGGTCATACCCTTCATATCCCATCTGATTCCCGGCCCCCATCCCTTTTGACCCCCCCCCCCCACTGCAAAGTTTCAACCTAACTCCACCCAGACCGTGCACTGTGTGCTCTCGAGTGCCTGTTCCATAGGCAGCAGACTTCCCTTCATCTTGTATCTTTCCAACTATTTTGCTGTGAGTTGTTTCAGTCATGTCCAACTCTCTGTGACCCTGTTTGGGGTTGTTCTTGGCAAAAATACTAGAATGGTTTGCCATTTTCTTCTGTAGCTCATTTTATAGATGAGAAAAATAAGGCCAACAGGGTGAAGTATGACTTGCCTGAGGTCACACAGCTAGTAACTTAGACTAGATTTGAATTCAGGTCTTCCTAATTCCATGCTATTCACTGTGCCACCTAACTGCCCTCCTTCCATCTACTAAGCTATCACTGAAGCCTGGTTTCCTGCTTGATGACTCAGCCTCTCTGGCCACTCTTTGCAGTACTGGCTGTACCTTCACTCATTCTCCTCAATTCACTAGTTGAGGCAAGGAAGTCAGAACATTGGTTGTTCCCCATTGCCACTTCCAGATTCTCTCTCTTTCTTCATCACTCAGGAACCTCTCTTCGTTTGGGGTTGATGCTATTCATATTTACCACTGAATCACAACACTGCTAGTTGTTATCTACACACCATTAGGTTACTCTCCTCCCTTCCTCAATGAGTTCTGTACTTGGCTCATGATTTTTCTTTCCACCCCAACTCCTGCCTTCAAATTAGGGGATTTCAACATATATATTGACTCTGTCCAAACACCCTAATCACTCAGTTCCTCAACTTAGTTCTCATGAATTACTCCTCTACTCTACTTCAGTCACACACAAAGATAGTCATACCTTGATCTTGCCATCACACATAAATGTACCAACCCTATGTTCAAGAATTTTGAAATTCCCTCATCCATAAAGCTCACGCTCTCTCCCTCTCTCTCTCCCCCTCTCCCCCCCCCCTCTCTGTAAGT
>JAQQSW010009486.1:0-13222 GCA_028646575.1 Pseudocheirus occidentalis
CACAGGGCTTGCTTCTTGCTACTTTCTCTTAGGCTTGGCGTGGCTGGAACTCCCTCTCATTCTCTAAGCTTGGCGTGGGACTGGAACTCTTCTTCAGAACACAACACTTGCTTCTAGCTCTCTAAGCTTGGCGTGGCTGGACTTCCTTCTGCCTCTGGGTAGCCTGTATTTAAGTCCTTTCTCCAGGGCCCCTTAGGGCCCCTCCCCTGGCCTTGCCCTCCTCACAGCCAATCGAGCCAATCCTGCATCACCCCAAAGGCAGAGAGATAATCCTGCTTATGGCAAACAGGTGCAACCTTCACATTCTGCCCCAAGGTGATCATGTGCCTGTTAGTTGAGGAAGGTTCAACCCATTACCAACAAGAGCCCCAACACCTGGCTGCCCCCAAAATGTATATCCTTAAATGCTTATATCAATAAAATAGAGAAGGAGCAGATCAATGAATTGGGTTTACAATAAAAATTTAAAAACTAGAAAAAGAACTTTAAAATCCCCAATTAAGCACCAAATTGGAAATCATAAAAATGATTGTTTCTTATCCCTCTATTAACATGTAAACAATTCATCTCCACACATTCCCTTTCAATTATACAACTATGTGTACCTTTCTATGTTTGTCTTTGTGTCTGCATTTTCATTTCCAGAAGTCTACTCAGTCCCGGTCTTTTCATCAGGAATGCTTGAAAATCCTTTATTCCATTTAAGAGTCACTTTTTTCTCCCCTGTAGAATTATACTTAGTTTTGCCAAATAGGAAATCCTTTGTTGTAAACCTTTTCTTCTCTTGCCTTTCGTAATATCCTATTTCAATCTCTCATCTCTTCAGTTGCTAAGTTTTAAATAATTCTTAGAATTTGAACTATTTGTAGCTTGGCAGTGCAGCGGATAGAGTGTTGAAGTCAGGAAGACCTGAGTTGAAACATTTACTAGCTCTTAGTAGATTTGTGACCTCAGGCAAGTTGCTGAACTTCTACCTCAGTTTCTTCATCTATAAAATGTAGATAATAATAGCACCTATCCGTGAGCGTTGTTCTGAGGACAGAAGATAGTATTTGTAAAAGTGCTTGCAAACCTCAAAGTGCTACATAAATGTTAAATATCATCGTCATCATCATCATATTTTTGGCTACTTGTGGTTTTTTTTTTTCCTTTGATCTGGAAGCTTTTGACTTTGGCTATAAGGTTTCTAACAGTTTTCATTTAGGATTTTCTTTTCAGAGGTATGTATGCCATCCTGTTGGATGGAAGGGAAACATACTTAGTTCACGCTCCATAATGGTAAGTGATGTGTGCAGGGTTAGTGTCATAAGAATAATGGGCCAGGCTAGGCCCATCCTTGTAGAGCTGGGTTGTTCTGGTGCTGAGATCTGCCTGGACGCTCCTCTTATTACAAGACTCTGGATTTCTTCCTGCTGTAGGTTCTGACTATAATTGTTCCCCCTGCTACTGGATTCAGAGGTTACTTCCATGCTGGGATCCAGCCATAGATGTCACATTTTTCTGACAGATTTTGCCTAGGGTCTTTCACCAAAAGCTTGGCTCAAGTCACTGGTATAATACCCTGGTTTCCTTAAGGTTCCTCTGCCTTTTATTAGAGCAGCTAGATAGCACTCACATAGCGTGCTGAGCCTGGAGTTATGAAAACCTGAGTTCAAATCTGGCTGCAGACACTTCCTGTATGCTCTTGTGTGATGTTTGCCTTCATCCACTGGAGAAGGAAATGGCAACCATTTAATTATCTTTGCCAAGAAAACCCTATGGATAGTATGGCTCCCAGGTCATGAGGAATCCATCATGACTGAATAACTGTCTCCTAGGATAGAGATTCCAGTGCTTTGGGGACTGGCTTGGCCTCAGTTTTTCTTTCCAGGAATACATCACATCTCCTGCAATGACAAGCTGAATTATAGTGCTGTCTAGTTTGGACTGGGAGTGCCATATGGAACCTGTCCAGACGACCCCCAATTTGCTCTCCTAAAGCCATGGGCATCTGGCTTCTGTCAAACTTGGCTCATCTTGGACACCATGGAACTCAGGCAAGGAGTGAGAACTGCTCCAGGGAACCTCTGCAGTTAGCTTTTGACATGCCAGAAAGTTTATCTAAGGATTTCTGCAGGACTCTGGATTTCTGGGTTGGTGAAGTCTAACGGTGATTTTTTTTTCTTTTGCTTAGTAAACTAGTGATTCTCTAAAGCTCTTATAGAATGTTTGTGAGTAAGTAGCAGATCTTTATTGCAGGCATGCAATTTGTGAGTACCTAGCATCTCCTGAATCCCAGCATGCCTTCCCACAATTCTTCAGCACACTCACTCAACATTGGACAAACAGCACTCATTTCATATGGGAAAGCTAATGAGATGAATATCATATCTCCTTTTCCACAAGCCTTAATGACTAAATTGTTAGTTCTTCCTTTGTAATATCTCTAAAGTCTGCCCTTTCTTCTTCATTCCCACTGCTCCCACATTGGCCCAGGCCTTCATCATGCCTGCAATAAAGATCTCTCTCCCAGTCTAACAAATCTTGCCTGTTACTGCCTGATAAATATTCCTGAAACAATGTTTTATACACATCACCCTCCTGCCCTTCATCATGAGCGCCTTTCCCCCGCTCCACGTCTCAAAACCCCTGGATACCATCCCTCCTTTACTGCAATTTCTAATTCAGAGGTGGCACTTCATTTGATCCTCATCAAGAACGAGAGCTAGGGGCTATTCTTGGGGTGTGAAGGGAGACATTTAGTCCAACTCTTTTCATTTTGCAGACGAGGGAACTGAAGTCTAGACTGTTAGGGTTAGTATCACAAAGGTCAGTGAGTTAATAAGCATTTATTCAAAAGCATACTATGCACCGGGGCCAATGCTAAGCCCTAGGGAAATGAAGAAAAAACCAGGAGAGTCCCTACTTCTCTTCTTACGTCATAATCCCCACCCGCCAGCTCCTCCTCCTCCATTCTTAGCCCACACCCCCATCCTCAGTTCTCCGGGGAGAAGTGGGGAGTGGAAGTGGGGGAATAGGGAAGGCCTAGGAACCACCGCGCTGAGCTGAATTTCCAGGGGGTACGCCTTTTCCAGTCACACTCCGGGGCGGGTTCAGGGGCTGGGCTGTGGGAGCCGGCGGCCGGGCTGTAGCGGCGCGGCTGCGTGCGGAGATAACGGGCGGGAGTCCCGGCGCGTTCTGGGGCCGGCGGCGGGTGGGGGGGAGCTGAGGAACCCTGAGACTGCGGGTCCATTTACTCCCGGCAGCGACTGCGAGGTTGCGGCTACGCTCCTGACACGCTCTTCTTGGCTACCGTGCCCCGCCCCCTCCCCGCGCCGGCCTCCGTTTTCAGCTCGCCAGGCCCCTCTTCCTTCTGCTCCGCCCCCTTCTCCCCGACCTGCGCACGCGCCGGCTCAGTCCCCGCGAGAAGATGAACTTGGAGCGGCTGCGGAAGCGCGTCCGCCAGTACATAGACCAGGTGTGTGTGTATGTTTGTGAGTGAGTGAGTATGTGGGGACGGTTCCCTGGGCGACCAGGGCCGAGACCCAAATCTGGGTGTGGACCCGGAGAAGTGGGATCCTGGGCCTGGTAGGCTAGGTAGGAACCTGTTGTGTGTGCAGCCGAGCGAGTGTCAGGCTGGGACCGAAGCTTAGGCCCCAGAACTGGGAGAGGAAGGGGCCTGTGGTAGAGTCTGTGAGGGGTGGGCACCTCATCACCCTTCGCGAACCCTCTGACGCTTGTTTTTATTTCTGGTAAAAATGTCACCGGATTTTTAGGACCCTTCTCACCCCACCCAAGCCCCAAGTGCTTCTTGGGGGTAAAGTGAAACCGCTGCCTGAAGAAAAGCGGGGATTCTCCCTCCCTGGAGCCCTCTGTCCCGCTCTCTCTGCCATTCGGCACTCGACCTACCCTGTGTGGATTATTTAACTTGACCTGTCAAATCGCCGAAAGTGTGCGTTTTTGGAGAGCGGAAAGTCGGTCACCAAGCCAATTAGGCTTTTCCTCTGGGCCTACCCCTAGGATACAAAGAAAGGCAAAACCAGCTCCTATTTCCCAGGTGTTTATATTCAAAGGACGGAGTCTTGCCCGCTTTTATAGTCCCCTCAAGGTCTTGTATAATCAGGTGCTGAATAAATTTTTGTGGTTGATTTCTAGGGAGAAGTGACTTTTAAATATGGGATTAGTTTAGGTATAAAGGTGCAAGAGATGTGTTTTTGACAGGACTGTTTCTTGGTATTGGAACACTATTCTTTTTTTATTCTAGTAATGTCTAATAGATGAAGATATAGAATGGGAATAAGAATGGACTTATAGACAACCTGGATTCAGGTTTTCCAGTTACTGTGTGACCTTGGGCAAGTCACTTTTACTTCTCCAGGTCTCATTTGTCTCATCTATCAAATGAAGAGGTTAGACTAGGTGACTCCTAAAGTCTCTTCCAGGTGTGATCCTATAAAGAATAAATCTTATTCTCTGAGGATGAACTCATTGTCTTAAAGAACCATTGCATCAACATTTAAAATTTCCATTATGTAGTATTTTTTTTCATACTGGAAAAGTGCGTATTGTATGTAAATACAATGCCCCCAAATCTGCAGTATTAATTTTGAAGCATGTTATCTCTGTCCATTTTGATAAAGCTTTGTTTTTGCTTATGTTTTTCCTAGTATAAATACAGGTAAATAAAGAATGGTAGTGCAATAAAGACCATTTTCAATTCAAAATTCTAGCAAATTGAATGTGAAATGCTATTCACTTAATGGATATTTAGGGCATATATGTAAATATATTAACATATATACTAACGTGATTTTTAACTATTGGAAAAATATATTCTAGAATTATCCCATAATCCTCAAGTGGTAGTTGAACAGTTCAATTCCTAGTTTTCATCAAGTAAAACTGAAATGAAGTAGGGATGGCTGTGTAAAGATTACCTAAGAATAGACTCTAGAGTGTGGAATAAAATTAATCATACATGTCACTCTTTTCAGCCCTGATGTGGCTTTACATTGCCAACTTCATTCTGTATTTCCCAAATACTATGGATGAATCCATACCAGTCTTCTTTGGTCGTTGACGTTTAGCGATACTTATAAAAATAATTTGAACATAATTCTAAAGTTAAAAGCCTAAATGCCATAACTGTACTGTCTTTAAAAGCCCGTGATGTGTAATTGCCTTGGAGGTCAAACTTATGATATTCTTCTTTTGATAGTTGATAATTCACAGTAATTCACTTGATAACTCACAGTAAATTATCTTTAGTGGATGTTCATGACAAACCCATTTTATACTGAATTTTGTTTGTCTTGCTAGTATAGTATTGCAAGGAGGTTTCTCTGAATGAGTCTCTTATAATAACACTGATTTCTACTGTTTTATAGCAACAATATCAAAGTGCTCTATTTTGGGCAGACAAAGTAGCCTCGTTGTCTCATGGTAAGTAACAAGTGTTAGATTTTACTATTTAATACCATTAGTTTTTAAAACTTCTATTATAACTTGTGTCTCTGATAGCATGTATAATATTTTTTGCTTGTTTTAGAGGAGCCACAAGACATTTATTGGTTGGCTCAGTGTCTTTACCTGACTGCTCAGTACCATAGGGCAGCACATGCCCTTCGCTCACGTAAGCTAGACAAGGTAAGTTATTTTAAAGTTTTGTAACCTTTTTCTTAATTTATTATTTCACATTTGGTCTTTTAAGTTTTATTGATATCTCTTGTTTTTATATCATAGTAATTTCTGAATAAACTGCACTCTCCCTCCCCTAGCCTGCTCTAACAACAAAGGAGGAAAAAACCAGTTAAACAAAACCTGACATATCAGTGCATCTAAGAGTATATGTACTCTTTGAAACATTGTACACACCTATAGTCCCCTACTTCTCTAATGAAGTGAACTACATTATGATTATCATTATAATACTCCAGTGAAGTACACTATAATTGCACAGGATTAATTTTGGTTTTTATTACTCCTGTTGTTTATCTTGTAGGCATCATATTGTTTCCTGGTTCCATTTCATTCTGTCTCAATTCATAAGTCTTCCCATATTTCTCTTAACTTATTATATTCGTTGTTTCCTATGGGCAATAATATTTCATTACATTCATATACCACAATTTAATCCAATCAGTGGGCATCCCCTTTGTTTCCAGTATATATTTCAAAGAGTTATACTGATGGAAAAGTGAAAAACAGACTTTTGTTTAATTTGTTATTCTCTGCCTAGTGAAGATATCCAGCTGACTTGGAAGAAGCTATTAGTGTACTCTTAAAGTTTGTTAATAGTTGGCAATTAATAAACCTTGACATTCTTTAAAGACATCAGAATTATTGAATCGTTCCAGTTTTTTTGTGATTGATGACCATGTTAGAAATCTGGGAAAGAAGAGAAATCTGATAGATCAGCTCAAATTTCTGTCATTATTTTCAAATTATTTTGATGGCTTTGTAAACTTCTTTTCTAGTTATATGAAGCATGTCGATACCTTGCTGCTAGGTGTCATGTAAGTATGTTTTATTACATTTTTTAAAATTAAAATTAATCATTTTAAAAGTGTTGAAAAAGTGATGGGATTTAGCGGGTTAGTGTAATATTGTTATATCAATGTTCACATAGTTATTTTCTTAATATTGGTTTATTGTTGTGTACTTAAGTAATAAGGTACCATGTTTGACCTCTCCATTAATTTTGGAAAGCCAATATGTATCTGAAAAGATTGCTTTTGGAAAATTTATATTTAATAATATTATTATATTCATTGAATGAATATATTATGAATGAAGTGGTATGCCATTTAATGCCCTTTTAAAATTTAGAACAATATGTAGTGAAACTTTAACAATCACTGTTTAACATTTTGTAATTCTGTACATAGTATGCTGCAAAGGAACACCAGCAAGCTCTTGATATCCTTGATATGGAAGAACCAATTAACAAAAGGTTATTTGAAAAATACTTGAAAGATGAAAGTGGGCTAAAAGAACCTTCCAATGACTGGGAAATGTCCCAATCTTCAGTAAGTAATAGTTTGGTGTGTGTATGTTTTTTCCCAATGGTTATTCTTATGGATTAGGGAAAGCATTAATATGTTGTAGGAATATTATGAAAAAGTATTATATATGCTATATTACAAAACTAAATGGCTTCTTTCATATAGTCATAAGCAAATTAATGTAACTGTTGCATTCTCTATCACCTACTTTACATCTACCTTTCCTTTTCTCCCTCCTTTCCTTAAGGGTAGTATAATGCTTTCCTGTCCTAGCAGGCATTAAAGCTATTTCTTTAGATTGCCTAAATCTATGTGGGATTTTTCTCTTTTCCCACAATCCCTCCTCCAGCTTCTTGTTGCCTGGGGCCCAGTTTGTCCTCACTTCTGATTTTGTGAGTTCTTTGGTTAGTTTTCTAGGAAACTTTCCCTAATTAACTCTTCTTATTCTATTGTACTCAATCAGTTCTTTCTTAGGAAATATTTTAATATATGCTAGGGAAAGTCTGTAAGTAAGTTATTTTCATTTCTTGATACCATTTATTTATAACACATGTTCCTAAATAGCCTCATTACTATGTATTAATACATAATACAGCAGTTTCTAGAATATTAAGATGGAAACTTTTTAATGAAATTAATATATGCCTAAATTTATCTTATTGCCTTCCCAGCATATATATTGTTTCTTATCTCTTTGCCTGTGGCTTACTTTTGCTTGCTTAATAGTTAATAATAATTTAAATAATGCTTTAAAGTTTATTCACAACACTACAGAGTAAGTGGAGTATTATTTTTATTATTTTATGAGTAAAGAAATGGAAGTTTCAGACAGATGAACTTGCCTATGGTCACAAGGAGTCATATTTGAACCCAGATCTCTTATTTCCAGGTCTAGCACTCCTTTTATCAAACTGCACTGCATTGGATCTATAGTCTTATCTACATCAGAACTTGTTACCTGTTCAAATTATAACATATCTACACCTTTCATCCTATACAGTTCTTATCTGTGTTTTTCTTTAAATCTTCAGTAGATGACCTATCAGCAGAATAGACACAGGGGTGGAAATTTGTTCCATAAAGTTTGGATTCAGTCAGAGGGCCTCATTTGAGGTCCTAGAGGGCCACATGTGGCCTCAAGGCCATAGGTTCCCTACCCCTGGTGCAAGAGGATTTATTTGGGGTTTTTCATTATTTCATGGACACCGCTTCAGGACTCAGTTTTCTCTCTGTTATCCCTCACTCTTGGAATTAGCTCTTTCTTAGTCATTTATGTCCTTGAAGTTGTTACTATTTTTACATTATTTTAAATTATTTTTCAGATGCTAGTTATTGTTGATAATATTCTGTAGCCTACTTATACCCACCAAATGTATTTCTATTATTCTTTAAATCACCTGCATTTAAAATTTTTCTGAAATTCTAGTATTTTGCAAAATCTTGCAACTTATGTTGTCAGTAGCATAATATTTTGGTGTTAAAAAAAAAAAGACTTTGGTTGTAGTTAAAAGCATTACAGTTTCCCAAATTCAGCCCAGCAAGGTCTCCTATTAGAGATCTGAATCCATTTCACTGTCCCATATAAATTTCTGACCAAGGTGTGAGAACTGATGGACAGTGGGTTTTCTGTCTAGTGTCATGATTTGGGCTGTGGGTCATTTTCATCCACTTTTTTCTTCTGTTTTAGATGACTAAAAGGATCTCTTCAAGGGTGGCTAGATGGCACTGGCTCTGGAGTCAGGAGGATCTGAGTTCAAATCTGACCCCAGACACTTAACCATGTGACAAGTCACTTAACCCCAGTTGCCCTATCCTCCCCCCTCCAAAAAGCAAAAAAAAACAAAACAAAAAAACAGCTCTTGGGTATAGCTTTCATTTAGTAAATACTGTAATGTTCCAGATTGCAGTGTAATCAGGACTATGGCATTCCCAAACAGGAACATCTGGAGAAAACCTCATCTCTTGGGGATTCCATCTTCTAGTCTTATTTCTCATAGGACATCTGTCACATAGTTAAGACCTTTTAGTGGGCTTCCCTATTTGAAGCCTTATTTGACATTTACCAGATTTATGCAGAGTTTATCTCCATTGTCTTATCCGTCAGAGAATATTTTGTGGTAGTAGCATGTATGTAGGCAACAGTTTGTTTAAAGAGAACCTTTAAACCTACATTTTGCTCTACCAAATCAAGGATTTTTTGTTAATCTACAATTAATATAGCCTCAGGTTTCATATTGCCTTCCCCTAAGCACTTAGTCCATTGCATGACATTAAACATGCCACGTGGTCTGATATAAAACATGTCTGCAAACATCTACTGTCTTCAGATATTTTTACAAATACAATATATAACAATTCAGTTAAAACATTTAATTAAATGCAAGTGTGCCAGGCACTCAAGTGCTAGAGATAGAAAGATAATAACAAAAAATTCCCTTCTCTTAAGGAGCTAATGTGTACACAGGGAATTAAATACAAAAATGAAGAATTAGAAGAGGATTTAGGGGCAGAGGAAGAAGGGCAGCATTAACTACTGAAAGAATCAGGAAAGACCATTTTTAGGAAGTGGCACTTGAAGGGAACTAGGAGTTCTAAGAAGTGAAGAAGAGGAAGGAGAGCATTCTAGGCTTGGAGGACAATCTGTGCAAAAGCACAGAGGTGTCAGATGGAATGCGATGTAGAGTGACCAAGTAGTAGGCCAGTGTAGCTGAAGCTTAAGAGTATGTGAAATATAGAATAATTATGTAATCAGCCTAGAAAAATAGGTTGGAACCAGATTGTAATGGACTTGAAATGCCAAAACAGAAGAATGCATATTTTCTCCTAGAATAGGAGTTACTAATAATGCTTTTTATGTCACGGGTCCATTGGGTAGTTTGAAACATACAAACCACTTCTCAGAATAATATTTTCTTTAAAAATTCATAATTGAAGGAAATGTTAAATTCCAGTTGGAGATTTAGTAAATTAAGATATAAATTTTTTCCTATTCAAGGTCACAGACACCCTGAAATCTAACAACAGATCCTTTGGGGAACAGTGAACCCCAGGTAAAGAACCCTGAGGCTAAATGCAATAAGGAGACTCTGAAACTTCTTCAGTGGGAAAGTAGAGTGACAGACTTGTGCTTTAGAGAGATCAAATTGGCAGCTCAGCTATATAAAGAATAGATTGGAAAAGGGAAAAAGACTGGACACAAAGTGAAAAATTAAAACTGTTTCAGTGGTCCAAGCAAGAGGTGATTAAAGCCCCAAATTAGGGTAGGTTATAGTGTGAATGAAAAGAAGGCAGTGGATATGAGAGAATTTGTGGAATTGAAATTGTCAAGTCTGGCTCATTTGGGCCAGTATCATAAAGATTTTATATAGATTAGAACATAGACATATAGGTCCATAGTTGCAGATTACTTTATTGATTACATTTTTTGTTTCTGGTAATACTGTTGTTCTTGATTTTTTTTTCCCCCAATCTTTAGAAATTTTCCTTTCTTTGATGTATTTTTTAAAAATCAACCCATAAGTGCCTTTACTTTATGTCACCTTTGGTTGAAATTTCTTTTATATATTTGGTCAGATCTAACAACTCTTTCCTCCGTCATCTTAAGTGGCATTCCACCTCCTTATTTGTATGTGCACTGCTAAATTGGGTGGAATCCATCTGTGGTAGGTCCTACTGTTGTCTGTCAGAATGAAATGATGTCCCATTATCTGTCAGATAATGTCCCTTATAGTTTTTAAAATACTCATTTAATGGGCTTCGTATATAAATCAGGTCTCTTTGCCTTTGTAACTAACTCAACAGCATTATCAGAAATTGATACATTGTCCCTTAGTAAAATTACTCATTTGTTATTTCGGAAGAAAGGTATCTGTTAATTTTGCAGGAGCAAAAATAACATTGTAAACATATTCTCCACTTGGAAAGAACATTGAGTATAAATGGGGATTCTCAAAGTTGATAGATAAACCTAAATAATAGCATATATAACCTATGTATAACTATTAGTATTAATAGATACCTGTAAAAGTTGGGAGTGTTTGGAGTAATCAAAATGTATCAAGGTTCATCTTAAAGAAGCTTCTTCACTTTTATTTTCATATTTCTGTTATACTGTAGCTAGTCAATTAAAAAGAAATCCCATTAGCTGTAAATTGCTTTTCAGGTATTGACTTGGGCTCTACTGTTATATTTTTCCACCAGATTAAGAGCTCTATTTGCCTTTTGCGAGGAAAGATCTATGATGCTCTAGATAATCGAACCTTAGCAACTTATAGCTACAAAGAAGCCTTGAAGCTTGATGTCTACTGCTTTGAAGCATTTGATCTTTTAACGTCACACCACATGCTGACAGCACAAGAAGGTTTGGAAACTGAGGCATTTTTATTCCCTTTTACATCTATGGAAATTTAAACGTACAGAATTTGTATTTGGTGCATTTAGTCAAATTTTAAAAATATTTTTATTCAATCCACAAAATTAAGGAAAGACTTGGTAAGATTGAACAGCTTAAATATTAGGATATATATATATATATATATATATATATATATATATATAAAATATATATAGATGTCATGATGTAGTGAAATAGCTCCAGACGAGGAATGAGACCTGAATTCAAGTGTTAGTTATATCATTTACTGTTTGACCTTAGAGAGGTCAGCTCTCTTGAGACCCAATTTCCTTATTTGTGAAATGGGGATAAAACTTAATCTACCTACTTCAAATGATTATTAGAAGATTTTTTGGCCAACTAATGGAAACTTCTTTAACTACCCATCTTAACATTTTTTATTATCATTACCTGTTCTGTCCTCCTTCTCTCCTATCTCAGAAGATGTATCCCTACTTCTTGCTAAGGTAACTCAGCTTACATTTTTGTCCTCCTCTCTGCCCCCTCCCTTACCCTCATCTCCTTGAGAATTAAATGAGGTAGTGAATGTAAAATCTTCTAACCATCAATTACTAATATTAGTGTAGATCACACTTCTCCAAAGGGCATCAATATAGGGTGCCAGTTATTATTGTACCTGGGTCTTTACCATGACATTTTGGAGTGAGTTTTGAGAATTAATAAATTTAGAACTAGAAAGGACCTCATCTAGTCTAATCTAATTTTACAGATGAAGAAACAATTCTTTTTTGAGAGAGCTAGAGCTCAGTGTAACAGAAAATAGCTGCATATCATTTCCATTAATTAAAGAAATGAAACTGAAAGACTTCAGAAACATTCTAGGAGCTGAGAAATTTGGTCCTTGCACTTTTCTGCAAGGTGAGGATGGTCCAGTATATCTGATTTTATTTCTAGTGTATATTAACTCCCTTTTGGAAGTGATTCTTTACTTAGAGCAGACATTGTAAAGAACATTTTCTGATTCAGAAACTTTTTTCATCAGTATTATAATTTTCACATTTTAAAACGTTTTTCATAGAAAAAGAGCTACTTGAATCTCTACCTCTTGGCAAGCAATGCACAGAAGAACAAGAATTACTGCATTTTCTTTTTGAGAATAAGTTAAAGAAGGTAAGCAAAAATTCCATGACCACAGTGCTCTTAGTTAGCTTTTGAGCCTTTCATTCTGCCTCCCCCTTGTCCAGGAGAATAGGACCTCTCTTTTTTCATTTACTGAAGAATCTAATCATAGAATTAATAATCCTTTATCTTCACACATGCTTTCCACCCATGGTTAAATTTTAGAAATGAAAATAGTAAGGAAGTTTGTCTTAGGACTTGGGAAATTGTATTTTAATCCATTTATCAAAAAACAAATAATAATTCAGAACTTTATATAAGGTACTTCATTAGTTTAAAAATACAATGTTTAAGCTAAAATCAATTTCTGTGCTTTGAAGGCTAGATCCTGACTAAATATTAATCTTTATGTTTCTTTTTCCACATCCCTTCTATCCTTGTTAACACACTGTGAAATGACACATTGCTAGATTTTTCTTGTGTGTAAATTACACTGAGGAGTTAATAAGGCATTTTTGAATGCTGCATTACTCTTTTTTTTTTAATTTATTTTTTAATTTATTTTAATTTATTTTCTTGGTTACATCATTCATTTCCACAAGGTTTTGAGTTACAAATTTTCTCCCCTTCTTTCCCCTACCCCCCAGCCCAAAACATTGATCCCACCATAAAGCCCCTCCCACCATTTGTTCCCCTTTATGTCTTCCTCCAACACCCCTCTAGCTTTCCTAGTAGGGCAGGGAGGGTCTCCCTGCCCCTGTCCATG
>JAQQSW010009487.1:0-13222 GCA_028646575.1 Pseudocheirus occidentalis
CAGATGTGCTTTCTGTCTTGTGGAGAGTTTTGGAGCTTGAAAATCTGTTTAGCGTCCCAGTTTATGAGTTTTTTAGCGTGTTTGTGTGGGAGCTGTGGTGCTTTGCTGCTTCTATGCCGCCCTGAACCTCCATGCTCTCTTAATTTGCTTATGATATCAACCTTTCTGTCTAAATCATCTGCCCATTTGAACTTATTTTGTTATATGGTATAAAATGCTGGTTGTGTAGATGACTTTTTAAAAATGAAATTATGTTTTAAATTAATGTCATTTTTTCTTTCCCTCCTGCCCACCCCAAATTTTTTAAAAAGTGTTTCATTTACCAGTTACATGTCAAGGCAATTTTTAGCACTCATTTTTACCAGATTTTGAGTTCCAAAATTTTCTCCCTTCTTCCCTTCTCTCCCCTTCTTCCAAAAGTGGTAGGCAATTCGATATAGGTTATATATATGCTATCATGTAAAATGTATTTCCATATTAGTCATAGTTATGAAAGAAGAAACAGTTCAAAAGGAAAAAAACACCACAAAAAAAGAATAAAGTAAGTGAAAAAAAATGTGCTTCATTCTGCATTCAGAGTTCACCAATTATTTATTTGGATATAGATAGCATTTTCCTTCACAAATCCTTTGGCCTTGTCTTGGATCCTGAGAAGGACTGAGTCATTCATAGGTGATCATCACACCATGTTGCTGATACTTTGTACAATGTTTTCCTGGTTCTGCTCATTTCACTTTGTATCATTTTGTACACAACTTTCCAGGTTTTACTGAAATATGCCTGTTCACCATTTCTTATTGCACAATAATATTCCATTACAGTCATATACCACAGTCTGTTCAGGTATTACCTAAATGATGGACTTCCCCTCAATTTCCAACTCTTTGCCAATATGAAAAAGGCTGTTATAAATCTTTTTGCACATATAGGACCTTTTCCCTTTTTAATGATATCTATGGGATACAGACAAAGGGTATGAACAGTTTGATAGGCCTTTGAGCATAGTTCCAAATTGCTCTCCAAAATGGATCAGTTCATAACCCCACCAACAGTGCATTAGACTCCCAGTTTTCTCATATCCTCTCCAACATTTATCATTGTCCCTTTTTGTGATATTAGTCAATCTGATAGGTATGAGGTGGTACCTCAGCATAGTTTTAATTTGCATTTTTCTAATCAAAAGTGACTTAGAGTACTTCTTCATATGCTTATAGATAACTTTGTTTTCTTCATCTGAAAACTGCCTGTTTATATCCTTTGACCACTTATCAGTTGGGGAATGGCTTGTATTCTTATAAATTTGGCCCAGTTCTCTATATATTTGAGAAATCAGATTTTTATCAGAGATACTTGCTGAAAAGATTGTTTCCCAGCTTTCTGTTTTCCTTCTAATCTTGGCTACATTGGTTTTGTTTGTATAAAAAACTTTTAATTTAGTACAATCAAAATTATGTTTTACATGTAGTAATGCTCTCTACCTCTTGTTTGGTCAGGAATTCTTCCCCTCCTCATAGATAAGAAAGATAGACTATGCCTTGCTCTTCTAATTTGCTTTTGGTATTACTCCTTATGTCTAGATCATGTACCCATTTTGAGCTTATCTTGGTATATGGTGTGAGATGTTGGTCTATGCTTAGTTTCTGCCATACTGTTTTCCAAGTTTCCCAGCTGTTTTTGTCAAATAGTGAGTTCTTATCCCAAATGTTGGGATCTTTGAGTTCATCAAACACTAAGTTACTATGGTCATTGACTATTGTGTCATCTGTACCTAATCTACCTCTATCGAGTAATTTTTTGGTAGTTTGGTTGGTATGGCACTGAATAAGTATTAGTTTAGGCAGAATTCTCATTTTTATTATGTTGGCTCAACCTACCCATGATCAATCGATATTTTTCCACTTGTTTAAATCTGATTTTATTTGTGTGAATAGTGTTTTGTAATTTTATTCATGTAGTTCCTTGGGTCTGTCTTGGCAGTTAGACTCCCAAATATTTTATGTTGTTTATAGTTATTTCAAATGGAATTTCTCTTTTTATCTCCTGCTGTTAAGCTTTGTTGCTCATATAAAGAAAAGCTGACGATTTATGTGTATTTATCTTAAATCCTTCAACTTTGCTAAAGCTATTAATCATTTCAAGCAGTTTTTTAATTTATTCTCTAGGGTTCTCTAAGTATACCATCGTATCATCTGTGAAAAGTGATAATTTTGATTCCTCATTGACTGTTCTAATTCCTTAAATATCTTTTTCTTCTCTTATTTCTATAGCTAACATTTCTAATACTATATTGAATAATAGTGGTGATAATGGTCATCCATGCTTCACTCCTATCTTATTGGGAAGGCTTCTAGCTTATTCCCATTATAGATAATACTTGCTATTGATTTTAGATAAATGCTGCTTATCATATTAAGGTATAGTCTCTTTATTCATATGCTCTCTGTTATTTTTAAATAGGAATAGTTTCTATATTTAGTCAAAGATCCACCGTAAATTAAAAAAAAAGATTGCTCTAGCACAGATATTCAGTCAAACAAAACAAATTCCTGCACTTGCCATGTCCACAAACATATGTCTTATTTTGCAGCTTTGGGACATGACTTCTTGTGAGGAAGTGGGTAGCAGAGTTCATCATCAAGGGGTTAAGAAAAAAATGAAAAGCCAGGTGATCTTGGGCAAGTCACTTAACCCCTCTGCCCTCAAAAAGCAAAAAAAAAAAAAGAATGAAAAGAGAGAAAGTGAAGACATCTGTTGTAAATGGCCTTTTGAGGAATTTAGCAGAAGCTTGTATATGGGGCTGAGAAATAGTGAGGAATCCAGGATTCCATACAGGTTTCAAGCTGAAGGACTGTGACAGTCCTTCTAGCAGCAGTTCTCAACCCATGGGTCATGACCCCTTTGGGGGTCAAATGACCCTTTCACAGGGGTCACCTAAGACCATCAGAAAACATATATTTCTGATGGTCTTAGGAACTGAAACACCGCTCCTCTATCCTTCTCCAGGCAGGTCCGCCCACATGCAGATACACCCCACATACGAGTATTAACGGGTCGTGGCATTAGGAAGGTTGAGAACCACTGTACCTAGAGTAATATGAAAGGTAGTGGGTAGGGAGGGATTTCAGGGAGAAAATAATGAGTTATGTTTTCAACATACTGAATTTCAGTTCTCTGATGAACATTCAGTTCAAGATGTCTGAAAGGTATTTGGAGATGTGAGATTAGAGGTGAACAGAAAGATAGGGCAGAAAAGTTGATTTGACAATCATCAGTATAGGGATGGTAATTAAATCCAGTAATGGCCCAGGTAGTGTTATGTAGCATAAATCTGTAGCTTGCCCAGTCAGAATAGTTTCAATATTTTCTCCATGTGGGAAGGCATGAAGGCAATGAACGGGGGAATAATTCAAGGTTAAGTCTTGGCTGGCCACGATCAACAATATAAGGGGGCTAGGAATTCAAGAGAAGGGGACAAGGTAGAGTTGAATTGGTTTGCCAAGCAGTTAGTATGGAAAGAAGAGGAGAGAGTGATACCTTCATTTGGTAAATTCCATTTTGCCCCCTCTCTGCTCTCCCCCCCATTACCTCTAGAATCAAATATAAAAATCTTGTTTGGTTTTTTTATGCCCTCCATAACCCACCCTCTTATCTTTTTTATGCTCTCCATGTACTCTGTGATCCAGCGACACTGGTCTCTTTGCTGTTCTCAGAGAACAGTATCTCCCATCTCCCAAATCCAAGCATATTCACAGACTGTTGCCCAAATTTGGAACCCTCTCCCTCCTCATTTCTGCCCTGTAGCTTCCCTGACTTTCTTCAAGTTTTACCCAAAATCCCACCTTCTACAGAAAACCTTTTCTAGTCCTCCTTTAATGTTAGTGCCTTCTGTCTTATGTTTCTAATTTATCCTGTGTATATCTTGATTGCACATAGTTTTTTAATATGTTGTCTACCCCCATTAGACTGTGAGCTTGTTCTTTTTTTTTTTTTGGAGGGCATTTGGGGTTAAGTGACTTGCCCAAGGTCACACAGCTAGGTTTTTTTTTGTGTGTGTGTGTGTGTGTTAAGTGTCTGAGGCCGGATTTGAACTCAGGTACTCCCGACTCCAGGGCCAGTGCTCTATGTACTGCGCCACCTAGCCGCCCCTCAGACTGTGAGCTTGTTGAAAGAAGAGTCTATTTTTTGCCTTTCTTTAAATTCTCAGCATTTACCATAGTGCAGGGCATATAATAGTTGTGCTTAATAAATGGTAGCTGGCTGACTGACTGACTAGCTCCCTCAACAATTGCCATCTTCTTTTTTTGTCCAATAGCTCACATTTTCTAGGAATTTGTAAAAGAGAGGAGAGATAATAATAATGATTTGAGGGTATGTCCAAGTATTTTTTCCCTCAGGGTATAGATGATCTGAATATGATTATAGGCTATAGAGAAGGAAACCATATATAAAACAAGGAGTGATAAGATAATTGAGTGAAATATTTTGTTCTTTCTCTATCAAGGACAAACCTCACACTGGTTTTTTTATTTATTTGTTGTCTTCTGTTATTATTATTTTCTATAGTTTAGTAACCCTTTTTAGAAAAAACATATTTTCCATCCCTTCCCTACAAAGAACTACAGTTATTCTACTAATGGGCACCCAGTTTCAGAGGAGAAATGAGAGTGATTCAAAAGAATTATGAACAAAGAGGCAACACCTTAGGAAAAGAAAACAATTTCTTAAAAAGTAGAGGAGGCCAAATGGAAAGGGAGAAACAACATCCACTGAAAAAAAACAACTTCTTAAAAAGTATTAATTGGTCAAATGGAAAAAAAAGCACAAAAGCTAATTGAGGAAAAAAATTCGTTAGAAGTTAGAATTGGGAAAATTAATGACTCTATGAGACATCAAGAATCAAATTCCAAAGAATGAAAAAATAAAAGAAAATATAAAATACCTTATGGGAAAAACAACTGACCTGGAAAACAGATCCAGGAGAGACAGTGTCATTATCATAGAACTACCTGAAAGCCATAATCAAAAGGACCTGGAGAGCAGAGGACAAAATAGAAATTGAAAGAATTCATTAATCACCTCATGAAAGAGATCCCAAAATAAAAACTCCATAGAACATTATAATCAAATTTCAGAATGCTCAGATTTAGGAAAAAAATACTGCAAGTGACCAGAAGGAAGCAATTTAAATATTGGCGAGCCTCAATCAGTATTACACAGGACTTAGCAGCTGCAACATTAAAAGATAAGAGTTCAAAGAAAATTATATTCTGGAAGGACAAGGAGCTAGGAGTACAACTAAGAATCACTCACCTGGTGAAATTAAGCATAATACATCAGAGGAGAAAATGGTAATTCAATGAAATAGAAGGATTTCAAGCTTTCATGAGAAGGCCAGAATTAAACCAGAAATTTGATCTCCAATATCAAGGCCCAAAAGAAACATAAACAGGTAAAAAGGGGAAAGAAAACATAAGGGATTCAGTAGAGATAAACTGTTTACACCGTTACATGGGAAGATGGTACCTGTAATTCTTAAAAATTGTATCACTAATAATACAGGTAGAAGAACTATACAGAGATAGAGGATATGGATATAAGATCAATCTAAGGACTGACATTAAAACATTAAGGGAGAGAAAGAAGAATATGCTCGGTGTTGAAGGAAGGGAGAGGTAGAATAGGGTAAATTATTTCACTTGAAGAGGCATGAAAGGGGAAAATGGGAAGATGGGTGATGGGCTGTACTTGAACCTTACTCTCATCAGTATTGACTCAAAGAGGGGATAATAAACACAATCAGTTGAATATAGAAATCTATCTCACCCAAATGAGAAGCAGGAAGGGAGGAAATTAAGTAAAGGGCCAATGAGACTGACAAAAAGGAGAGAAGATTGGGAGAGGTGGTAGACAGAAGCAAAACACTGGTGAGGAGGAAAAAGGTGAGAGAGAGGAAAAGCAAGGGGAAGAATAGGATGAAGGGTAATATACAGGTAGTAATACAGGTAGTAATAATTATTCATGTAAATGGGATGAACTCACCCATAAAATGGAAATAGATAGGAGAATAAATTAAAAACCAGAATCCAATGATATGCTGTTTACAAGAAATACATCCGAAGCAGAGAAATATACAGTGACTGGAGCAGAATTTATTGTACTTCAGCTGAAGTAAAAAAAAAAAAAGCAGGGGTAGCAACCCTGATCTGAGACAAAGTAAAAGCAAAAATAGACCCAATTAAAAGAAATAAGGAAGGAAACTACATTTTGCTAAAAAGTACAAGAGACAATGAAGCAATATCAATACTAAACATATGTACACCAAGTGGTATAGCATCCAAATCTTAAAGGAGAAGTTAAGTAAGTTACAGGAAGAAATAGCAAAATGATACTAGTTGTGGACCTCAACTGTCTCTTCTCAGAAGTCAATAAATGCAACCAAAAATAAACAAGAAAGAAACTAAGGGGGTAAGTAGAATATTAGAAAAGTTAGATATGAAGGACCTTTGGAGAAAACTGAATTGGAACAGAAAGGAATATACCTTTTTCTCAGAAGTACATGGCACCTACATAAATATTGACCATATAATAGGGAATAAAAACCTAAAAATTAAATGTAAAAAGGCAGAGATATTAAATATATTTGTCAGATTGTAATACAATAAGAATTAAGTTCAAAAAAGGGCAGTGGAAAGATAGATTAAAAATTAATTGGAAACCAAATAATCAAATCCTAAAGAATAAATGGGTCAAAGAACAAATCATAGAAACAATCAGTAATTTCAGTAAAGAGAATGACAACAATGAGACAACATATCAAAGTTTGTGGGATGCAGATAAAGCAATACTTAAGAGAAAATTCATTTTTCTAAATTCTTATTTCAACAAAATAATAATAAGAATAGATCAGTTGGGCATACAACAAAAAAACTAGAAAAGAAATTTAAAATCCCCAATTGAGGACCAAATTGGAAATTCTGAAAAACCAAAGGTGAGATTGATAAAATGGAAAGTAAAACAACAACAAGAACAACAAACTATTGAGCTAACAAATAAATCCAGGACCTGGTTTTATGAAAAATCCAGTAAGATAGACAAGCCATTGGTTAATTTGATTTTAAAAAAAGAAGAAAACCAAATGTCCAATATAAAAACTGAACCAAGTGAAACCAACAACAACAAAGAAGAAATTAAAGCAACCTTTAGGACATATTTTGCCTTCCTATATGGCAATGAATGAAATTGGTGAATATTTCTGAAAATAAAAGTTACCCAGATTAAGAGGTCAGGAAATAGAATACTTAAATAACCCCATCTTAGAAAAAGAAATTGAAGAAACAATGGTTTGCTGTGAACAATGAACTTCCTAAGAAAAAATTCACCAGGGCCAGATGGGCTCATAAATGAATTCCACCAAACATTTAAAGAACAATTAATTCTAATACTATAAACTATTTGGAAAAATAGGTGAAGAAGGAGTTCTACCAAACTTCTTTTATTTATGACAAAAATATGATGTTGATAACTAAACCAGGAAGAGCTGAAACAGAGAAAGAAAATTATAGACCATTTTCCTTAATGAATATTGATGCAAAAATTTTGAACATAACACTAACAAGGGAATTATAGCAATATATTGCAAGGATCATATACCATGACCAGGTGAAAATTATACCAGGAATGAAGGGTGAGTTTAGCATTAGGAAAACTATCAACATAATTGACAATGTCAATAACAATACCAACAGAAATCACGTGCTTATCTTAAAAGATACAGAAAAAGCTTTTGTCAAAATATAGATCTAAACAATTGGAAAAGCATCAGTTGATCTTGGGAAGGCTATGTCAATATGATAAAAATTATAATTTTTCCTAAACTAATTTACTTATTCACCGCCATGCCAATCAGATTACCAAAAATTATTTGATAGAGCTAGAAAAAATAATAACAAAACCCATCTGGAAGAACAAAAGGTTAAGAATGACCATAGTAAACTACTGTTTAATAAACCCAAAGACCCTAACCTTGGGTATAAGAATTCACTATTTGACAGAAACTGCTGGGAAACCTATAAAACAGTATGACAGAAACTAGGTATAGACTAACTTCTCACACCACATACCAAGATAAGATCAAAATGGGTACATGATTTAGACATAAAGGGTGACACCATAAGCAAATTAGTAGAGGAAGGAATAGTCTATCTGTCAGATTCATGCAGAGGGGAAAAATTCATGACCAAACAAGAGGTAGAGAGCATTACTACATGTAAAACATAATGCTGACTATACTAAATTAAGTCTTTTGTACAAACAAGACCAATGTAGCCAAGATTAGAAGGAAAGCAGAAAACTGGGGGGAAAATCTTCATAGCAAGTATCTCTGATAAAGGCTTCATTTCTCAAATATATAGAGAACTGAGTCAAATTTATAAGAATACAAGCCATTCCCCAACTGATAAATGGTCAAGGGATATGAATAGGAAATTTTCAGATGAAGAAATCAAGGCTATCTATAAGCATATGAAGACTGCTCTAAATCACCTTTGATTAGAGAAATGAAAATCAAAACAACTCTGAGTTACCACTTCACACCTATCAGATTAGCCAATATGACAAAAAAGGAAAATGATAACTGTTGGAGTGGACATAAGAAAACTGGGACACTAATGCACTGCTGATGGAGTTGTAAATTGATCTAACCATTCTGAAAAGCAATTTGGAACTATACCCAAAGGGCAACCAAACTGCGTGTACCCTTTGATCCAGCAATATCACTACTAGGTCTATTTCCCATAGAAATCATAATAAAAGGGAAAAGATCAATATATGCAAAAATATTTATAGCAGCTTTTTTTGTGGTGGCAAAATACTGGAAATTGAGGGGATGTCTATCACTTGGAGAGTCGCTGAACCAGCTGTGAAATAATATTGTGCAATAGAAGTTATGAACAGGCTGATTTCAGAAAAAACCTGGAAAGACATGTATAAACTGATGCAAAGTGAAATGAGCAGAACAAGAACATTGTACACAGTCTCAGCAACATTGTGTGATGATCAGCAATGAATGACTCAGCTCTTCTCAACCACACAATGATCTAAGACAAGTAAAGAAGACTATAAAAGAAATTGCTATCTACATCCAGATAAAGAATCAATAGACTCTGAGTGCAGGTTTAAGTATACTTTACCCCCTTACTTTATTCTTTCACCTTTTTTTCCTTTTGGTCTGTTTCTTCTTTCACAACTGTGACTAATGCAGAAATATGTTTTACATCATAGCACATATATAACCTATATCAAATTATCTACCAGTTTTGGAAGAAGGGGATGGAAGAGAAGAAGGGAGAAAAATTTGAAACTCAAAATCTTGTAAAAATGAATGCTAAAAATTGCCTTGTAATGTAATTGGGGGGTGGGGGGAATTAAATATCATTTTAAAATAATATTAAAAAAATTAAAATTGAACAAGTCAAAGCTAATGAATATAAAACAGAAAGAAACAACAAAATTAAGTAAAAAAAAAAAGAAAAAGAAAAAATAGGAGAAAATTGGAATATCTCATTGGAAAAAGCAACTGACCTGGAAATAGACTGAGGAGAGATCATGTAAGAATTGGGGGACAATCTGAAAGTCATGATAAAAAAAAGAGCCTAAAAATCATATTACAAGAAATTATCAAGGAAAACTGTGCTGATATCATAGATCCAAAAGGTAAAATAAAAATGGGAAGAATCCACTTATCACCTCCTGAATGAAATCCCAAAATGAAAGCCAGGGATATGATAGTCAAATTCTAGAATTCCTAGGTTAAGGAGAAACTATTGCAAGCACTCAGAAAGAAATCATTCAAATATCATTGAACCACACTCAGGATCACAGAAGATTTAGCAATTTCCACATCAAAGGAGAAGAGGGCTTAGAATATGACATTCCAAAAGGCAAAGGAGTTCAGATTACAACCAAGAATAATCTGTTCAGCAAAACTGAATATAATCCTTCAGGAGAAAAATAGATATTTAACGAAACAGAGGACTTTCAAGAATTCTTGATGAAAAGAACAAAACAATAGAAAATTTGACATTCAAACACAAGACTCAAGAGAAACATGAAAAGGGTAACATGAAAGAATAAGTGTAAGGAACTCAATAAAGTTAAACTGTTTACATTCCTGTGTTGGAAGATGATACATGTATCTCCTAAGAACTTTATCAGTATTAGGGCAGTTAGAAGGAGTTTACATAGAGGGCATGGGTATGAGCTAATTATGTTGGAAGATCATCACCACCCCCACCCCACTCAGCCACCCACCAAAAAAGAAGGAGTAAGAAAAAGGATGCACTTGAAGAAGGGGGACAGGAGAGACAGAATGGGGTAAAAATATATATAAAAGAAGAACGAAAAGAAGAGCTTTTACCGTGAAGGGGAAGATGGGGAGGGCCAGTAATGGGCAACGCTTGAACCTTACTCTCATCAGGATTGGCTCATGGAGGGAAGAATATATATTCACACCGAGTCTGGTGCAAAAATCTATTTTACCTAATAGGGAAATAGGAGGGCAAGAGGATAGAGATATAGGGGTAGAAATAATAAAAGGGAAAGCCGATTAAGAAAGACCGTGATTAGAAGCAAAACAGACTTTTGAGGAAGTGCAGGATAAAAAGAAAGAAGGATAAATAGAAGAAAATATGATGGAGGGAAATACACACTAATCATAAATATGAACCCATAAATTAGAAGCAGATAGCAGAATTAGAAACCAGAATCCAATGATTACCTTGTTTACAAGAGACACACTTGAAACAGAAAGACACAGATAGGTTAAAATAAAGGGCTGGAGCAGAATCTATTATGCTTCATTCAGGCTAAGTAAAAAAAGGTAAAGGCAGCAATCATGATTTCAAACAAAGCAAAAGCAAAAAGACCTAGTTAAAAGAAATAATCAGGGAAACTACATTTTACTAAAAGGTACCACAGACAATGAAGTAATGTTAAAAAAATTTTTTTTTTACAGCAAGCTTCTTTGATAAAGACCTAATTTCTCAAATATGTGGGAAATGGAGTCAATTTGTAAACATAAGAGCCATTTCCCAATCAACAAATTGTCAAAGGATATGAAGGCATTTTTCAGAAGAAGAAATCAGAGCTGTTTATAGTTACATTAAAAAAATGCTCTAAATTACTATTTATTAGAGAAAGGCAAATGAAAACAACAATAAGATACCATCTCACATCTATCAGAAATGACATATGTTGGAGGCAATGAGGGAAAATAGGCATACTGATATACCATTGGTAGAGTTGTGAACTAGTCCAATCATTCTAAAGAATAATTTGGAACTATATCCGAAAGACTGTAAATCTGTGTATAGTCTTTGACCCAGAAATATCACTGCCAGGTCTATATCCCAAAGAGATCAAAGAAAAAAGAAAAAGACAAAAATGTGCAAAAATATTTATGGCAGCTCTTTTGTATTAGCAAAGAATTGGAAACTGAGGGGATGCTCTTCATTTGGGGGTGACAGAACAAATTGTGGCATATGGCTGTGATGAAGTACTATTGTGCTATGAGAAATGATATGGGGAGGTGATTTCAGAAAAACATGGCAAGACCTATATAAACTGATGTAAAATGAAGTGAGAAGAACAAGGAGATCATTATGCATGTAATAGCAATGTCATAATGATGATCAACTATGGAAGACTTAGTTATTCTGATGATACAGTGATCCAAGGCAGATACAAAGGGCTCATGATGAAAACATGCTATCTACCTCCAGAGAAAGAACTGATAAACTTGGAGTGCAAATTGAAATATAATTTTCTCTCTCTCTCTTTGGGCTTTTTGTTGTTGTTATATGAGTGTGGGAGAATAAGTCTAACAGATTCTTGAGCTTGTGTCTGACTCCAGAGACTTGTAACTTGCTCTGAGTTCAAGGAGTGATTGAGCTATGTCCAAGTCCAGACTTGTTGACTTGTTCTGATCTGGGATGGTGCAAATTCCCTTCTGGACAGATGTGCTATATCTTTTCCCTCAGAAAATATTTGCAAGTCAGTATCAAGAAATATTTCTGTGTCTTCCACAAGCAGTCTGAGCTTGTAGGAAGCCGCTTGGCAGTCAAGGTCTTTTGCTGATATTTATGTTTAACTGAGTACATCCATAAGAAACTGGTGATCCTAAGTTCACTGTAAGACTTCCAATGTATAAACAAGAAAGATATATAATCAACTATACTATTCCAATAAACTAGCATTATTGCCTAACCATGCTCGCCTAGCCAGAACCTTGTGTTCACCAACCGTCATACAGTTGCTGGCATGTGAGAAGTACTGATAGTTTGGTTTCCACAGATTCTATAAGAACTATGAATGTTTTGAAAATGATCCTGCACATGATATATGGAGGAGCTTAGGACTGAGAAAAAAGGGCTGAACTTACTATCCAGTCATATAAAGAAATCTACAAGGAGGGAGGGAGAATAGACCAGGCCAATCCAAGCCAGTTGGGATTCAAACTGACACACCCATTATAAGAGTTATGTCCCTTTGTCTGACCAGGAGTTACTCTGGTGGAAAGACAAGAACCATTCAGGAGAAGGGTGGCCGAAGAAAGGGGATGACTTGTCTAGAGGGGACCAATGATTGTAATGGAAGGGGGGGGGGCTATAAAATCTTTGCTCTACTACTGGGGGGTTGCATGTGTGCATCTGGTCCTGTGAGGGAACATACATGTCTGCTTCTCCAGAGGATCGTCAATAAAGGATGTCTTCTTTCACTCCACAAAATGCAATCTTAATACTTTGTTTATAACATTAGCTAATATGGAAATAAGTTTTTCATAATTTTATATGTATAATTATATATTGCTTGCCTTCTCAGTGGGTGAAGGAGGGAGTGTGATGGAGAGAAAGAATTTGGAACTCAAAAATTTTAAAAGAAATAAATGTTAAAGATAAATATTTTTTTAATTTTAATTTATTTTCTTGGTTACATCATTCATTTCCACAAGGTTTTGAGTTACAAATTTTCTCCCCTTTTTGCCCCTACCCCCCAGCCCAGAACATTGATCCCTCTGTAAGACCCCTCCCACAATCTGTTCCCTTTTATGCCCTCCTCCAACACCCCTCTAGCTTTCTAGCAGGTCAGGGACGGGCCCCCTGCCCCTGTCCCTGTATGTATTATTTCCCAGTTGCATTTGATTGTATAGCTTTAAATACTAGATTCT
>JAQQSW010009488.1:0-13222 GCA_028646575.1 Pseudocheirus occidentalis
GGGGCTTTACAGTGGGATTGCTGTTTTAGGTTTGGGGCAGGGGCAAGGTGGGCAGAAAATTTGTAATTCAAAAATGTAATGAAAATGAATAATGTAAACAAGAAAACAAATTTAAAAATAAATTAAAAAACAAAAAAGCTTTGAGTTCCAAATTCTTCCCTCTTTACCTCTCTTCCTCCCCTCCTCCCTCCCTGAGACAATAAGCAATGATATAAGTTGTATATGTGTAATCATTAAAACACTTCCAGATTAGTCATTTTGTACAAGAAGATTTAAATTAAAAAAAGAATCAAAGAAAGAAAGTGAAAAATAGCACACTTCAGTCTGTATTAAAAAAAATATATCAGTTTGTTCTCTCTGGAGATGATTAGTATGCTTCATCCTTAGTCCTTTGTGATTTTCTTGTATTATTGTATTGCTGAGAATAGCTAAGTCATTCACGATTCCTTGAACAATATTATTTTTACTATGTACAATGTTCTCCTGCTTCTGTTCACTTCTTTTCACGTCAGTTCATTTAAAAATCTTTAAAGATTTTTCTGAAATAATCCTACTTTTCATTTCTTATAGCACGATAATATTCCATTACAAGTGTAAGCCATAACTTGTTCAGCCATTTGCTAATTGATGGGCATCCCTTCGATTTTCAGTTCTTAGCTACCACACAATAAAAGCTACTATGAATATTTTTGCACAAATAGGCTCTCCACCTCACCCCCAGCCTTTTGTGGATGTCCTTGGGACTGTAGCAGCAAATACACTGGCATACACAGGGGAGGAAAAGAGGTGGAGAGGGATAGAATTTAGAACTCAAAGCTTTTTTTAAAAAAATGTTAAAAATTGTTTTAACATTTAATTGGGGGGAAATCATACACACACATAATATGTGGGCATTAAGTTAAGAACACCCCTCTCCTAGTATAATGTCTTTTATAATACAGTAATAATAACCTGTTGTCATGGTTCTTAGACCTGCTTTACTAGGAAAGATAGCTGTTTAAGGAGTCAGCAATCTTTTGTAATTACATTCATTAGTTCAAGGGAAAATTCAGCATCCTGAAGTTCTGAGAAAATTTAAACAAAGAAAATACAAGCAGAGAAATAAAGACAAGACAGGTCTTCTAACTGTCTGAGAAATTACTGCAGATCAACAGACAGATCCAACTGTCTGACCAAGGCAATACATACATAGTTACCAGAGAGAAAAGCACCAACATCAGGGTTTTCCAAAGCTGGGAGACTCTTTAACTGCCACCCACAGTCTCATCTGGTCAAATCACAAGAACACTCTTCCAATGCGTTAACCCCCAAAACAAAATGCTGAACTCAGAGTATATGTACACTTCTTCAGGGTCGGAGGGCATCACATCCCTTGTGACCTACTGCCAAATTACAAAGTAACACAAGGTGTGGGCCTTCCTGAAAAAAACAAGCCTCCCCTAATCAAGCTTTCTTTAATGGGAACCACGTGAGGACCATTAATGGGTAGGGAAGATCTTATATCCTATTAACATTATTGGGATACAGACATCGCAATGATATTGCTGAATCAAAGGGTATGCACAGTTTTATAGTCTTTTGGAAGGTCTGTATATTATGGACCTGGAATCTCATCAACATGGATATTCTTTTCAGTGATACAGATCACAACTTATCCATACCTGAGGAGCCTAAACTTGGGCAGGGAGCAAGAATAACTGACAGCTGGCATTTGTTTGCCCAGTTCTGGGTCACAGATCCAAGATTAACTGAGGAGGGGACGCACCCTGGGGTGACCTTCCTGATTTAGAAGCCATTATAGTTTTCTAGACTGTGGAATCAAGCAAGGAGCAAATTCAAAATCAAGCACCAGTTGTATTGTTCTGACCCACCAAGACCAAAACTGAGTTGCCGTTCTAGTTTCCAATACAGTCTGAAGCCTGTAGGTGAATAACCAGGAACCCTAGATTAAAGGGGGGCCTATATTTTGTCATTCTAAACCAACAGATCTTTATATCTAGCTGATAATAGTCAAGTCCAGCAACAGTCTTCCAAATTCCAACTTGGGCATTTCGGAGTTACTACCCAGCTCCGCTCTTGTCACCAGTAATGCTTGGAAGTCTCTGTAGTTCATTTAAGATCCATTTTCACCTTTATTGACACTGAGTAGAAACTCCAAAATTCAAACATAAGAAACACATAAAAGGTAAACATGAGTGAGCAATCATAAGTGAGGATGAATTGTTTGCATTCTAATATAAGGAGATGATAGAAATGTCTCCACTAAACCCTATCATCATCAGAAGTATTAGAAGGAGTCTAATCAATGAAAGCCTAGGATTGTTTCTGCTGTGTTGGGATAATCTTAAAAGAAGGATAGAAAGAGAGAGGAAGATGAATGAACTAAAAAGGAAAAGGGAGAGGAAGGACAGAGAAAATTACTTCACATAAGTGGGGTGGTCAAGTAAATGTCTATACAAACAAGGAAGGGGTAGAGGGAACTTGAACCTGCTCATCTGAACTAATCAAAGTAAGGAAAATACAGACACAAGTGGATGAGTTCAGAAATACATTTCACTAAACAGAGAAGCAGGGAGGGAAAAGAGGAGGGGAAAGAAATAGGAGAGAAAGCAGATCAGGGAAGGTAAAATAAACCCTAAATATTTATATTAGCTCATTTCATGGTGTCAAAGACTTGGAAACTAGAGGAATTCCCATCAGTTGCGGAATGATTGAATAAATTATGGGACATTAATATGATGGAACAGTATCATGCTATAAGAAATGATGAAGGGAGTGGGTTTTAGAAAAACCTCAGAGGACTTATATGAATTAATACAGAGGGAAGTGAATAGAAACAGGAGAACAGTCTATATATTGAGAACAATATTATAAAGACAACTTTGAAAGATATGCATACTTAACTCCTGATAGAGAGGTGATGCTCTCAGACTGGATTAGCATACACTTTCATACACATACAAACATACACACGTGTGTATGTACACACATACATTACATGTGGAGATACAAACAAAATTTAAAAAAAATTTTATGAAATTTCAGATTCCTATTCTTTCACAGCAAGTCACCATATTCCAGTACCCAGCTGGATTTGACCTCCAAAGTCACATGCAATAGTTACACAAACTTTTATTGCCATTCAGGAGGCTAAAGCCTAAGTGCTGGCCATACAATTCTGGCTTTGGAAAAGATTTTTAGCACTAGGGGAGCATCTCAGGGCAAGTTGTTCACTGAGGAATCTTTCCTAGGTGCTTGGGCCAACAGGGTATGGAAGACATAGTTGTCCATGGTGGGAAAATAGAGTAAAGTGGAAGAAATGAATGAATGAAGATTGTGTTCCCGAACTCTAGCTCCAGAGTTAGCTACTGGGCAGAAGTAAAACATGTATGTGATTAAGTTAATAGAAGAGAGTTGGGTTATCTTTCTAGGAAATCTTTATTTTACCTAATCCATCTGGAAACCAGCATTTTGCTCATTTCATTGTAGGAAACGGATACCTCGCCTAGGCTTCAGAGCAATGTTTTCCCTCTTTCCTCACTTTTTGTGGATTTTCCCCATGGATTCTTTCTCTAGGATTTCAGTGGTATTTTCTTATTGATTTCACACATGCCTGGAAGGAAGAAGGGGGTAGTGACTTTTTAATGAGACCTCTATTAAATAGATTTTAGGGGGAAAAAGGTATGCTGAGCTATGAATTTAGAAAGTGGAAATGGTGGTAGGGAGATTATATTCCTCACAAACTCTGGAAGGGACCTCAGAGATCACTTTGACCAACCTGTGCCTCTCTTGAAATCCCTCTGAAATGACTGGTCATTCAAGTTCTGCTTGAAGGTTTCTGGTAAGGAGCTTATGGTGAGAACACTGTCTCTTGGGACAGCCTGTTCCGCTGAGAAGTAGTATGACCCTAGTGAATATAGAATGCTCAATTTGGAATCAAGATACCTTGGTTGAAAGCCTTCTTCTATTGCTTATTAGGTATATGACCATAGATAGGTCCCTTAACTATCCAACAGATGTCCCAGTGGGCCACTAAGAGCAAGACTTTCCCTTCCCTATCTCAGTCTTGATTGCCTAATTTCCACCAAACAATGGATGGTATGTTTTGACTATTCCCCCCTTTCCCCATCCCCATCTATGAAGGGGGTAATCCACAGCTCCTGCTCCACTCCAGTTCTTAGGCCCTTTCCAATAATCATAAATGGGGAACATGGCCAATCATAGAACTCGTGAGCCAGGAGTCTGAAACTACAAATCTTCCAGCAAGACAGTAGACTACCAGACCTTAACACCTGCCCTTTCTATTTCCTGTGGTCCAATAGACCTTACAATCTGCATTGCCATGATCATCTCTGGACCTTTGGACATTGCCATCTCCCCTGCCACTGAATTCCTGACCCTAGGTTTAAGATCTACTTTACAGTGGAACTCTCTTATATCTACTGTCTTCCCTAACTAAAATGTTATTGTCTCAGTGATCTATTTGTGTCCTTAGCTCCTAGTATGATACTTCATACATAGAAGGATTTAATAAATGACTTTTCATTCTTTCATTTGTTCTCTGAGTTCAAGTTTTCTCATCTTAATATAATCAGCTAGTTGGTCTTAAAGCATTTCTTAAGTACCTACCATATGCCAGGCATTAGGCTAGCCTGTAGAGCAGCGATTCTCAACCTGTGGGTTGCGCCCCATTTGGAGGTCGAATGACCCTTTCACAGGGGTCACCTAAGACCATTGGAATGGTCTTAGGAACCAAGCCAATGCTCCTCTATCCATCTCCACGCAGGTCTGCCCACATGCAGATAATCTCACATATGAGTATTATAAGTATTGTGGCATTAGGAAGGTTAAGAACCACTGCTCTAGAGATACAAAGAATGGCAAAAAAACAATTCCTGCCCTCTAGGATCTTATACTCTAATGGGTAAAACAACATGCAAGTAACTATATACAAACATGTAACGAAGAAAAATTAGATATAATTTGCAGGTAGAAGACACTGCTATTAAAGGGTTTGGAGTTCTTATAGAAGAGAGGAACTGAGCTGTAGCTTTAGTTCATAAACATTCCACTGTTCTGGAAGGTCTTCTTTCTAAGCCTGCCCTAAACTTCTGATGGCTTCTTGACTGCCCTCCTTTCAGAGTATGTCAACCACCATATTTGGCAGGTTCGTATGAGGTTCGTAATAGTTGCTGTTGTTCCTCTCTCTTTGAATTCTTATAAGGCTCCAATGAACAGTTGTAAGCAAAGCATTTTGTGACCTTTAAAGTGCTATATGTATCAATTGCTGTCATTATTCCTGTCGAAAACAGCTTTCTCTTTTAGGAACCCTTTTCCTTATGTTGGACTGAAATCTGATTCTGTACCTTCCATTCATAGCTCGTTGTTCTGTCCTTTGAAACTAAGCAGAACTAGTCTAAATCTTTGTCCATAGGACAGACCTTCAAAGACTTGAAGACTGCTCTCATTTCCTATTCAGTCCTTTTTCCCCTTAGGTTAAACATCATGAAATTAGAGCCAGCATCACCTAAATAATCAGAATGGCAGGGCTTCTTGGATTTCCAAAATCCAAGCTCTATGAAATGCATTTTATGGCTTCCTGAATAGAAAGACGCAGCTTTGATGCAACACAGATTATTTCAGGTATTTCAGCAAGTCCAAATGAGAGCCGCTTGGTGAATTTCCAATCTCTCTTGGAGCCTATTGGTGCTAGTAAGAATGCCCCAAGTTTGCAACAGCACTACGATTTATGCTTTGGCTCGAATTATATTCAGCTATGTTCTCACTATCTTGAACTTCTGGCATCAAAAAAAGCTAAACCCATTACAGGAACAGAAAGCAAGAGGCTTGGGGATACCTGATACTCTATTCTGTGACTTTCTAATGGCAAAGAAATGGCATGAAGCTACATGTTTGGCTAGGGGTGGTAGGACTTTGAATTGTTGTCTTGGCACTCATTGGGGAACCGAATCACAGACTCTCAGAGTCAGAAGATATCTCACTACTGTCTTATTTAGAAAGTCTTAAACTTTCTTTTGTCATGGATCTCTTTGGCTGTCTGTCAAAGTCTAGTAACATTTTCTCAAAATCGTGCTCTCAAATGCATAAAATAAAATAAGATGACAAAATGAACCAATTCTAGTGAAATATAGTTATCAATGTTATCAAAAATATTCATGGAACCCAGGTAAAAAAGTTCCAAAAATCAAGTCTAAAAAACAGTTATCTCCATAATATTCCCAACAAGTGGTAAAATGCATAGAGCACCAGACTGGAGTCAGAAAGACATGGATTCAAGTAGTAGCTGGGTGATGCAGGGTCAGTCCCATAACCTTTCTGTGCCTCATTTTCACCATCTGTAGAATGAGGAGGTTGGATTTGATAGCCTTAAAGGTCTCTTCTAGCTATAGATCTATGATCCCAGCATCATCCAGTCTTTACTAGAAGACTACAAATGGAGAGCCCACTATCTTCCCAAGCAACTCAGTCTGTTTTTAGATATCTCTAACTGAATACAGTATTCCTTATATTAAGCCAAAAATTGTTTCTTTGTAACTTCCATTCATTTTTCCAAGTTCTTCTCTCTGCATCCCAATAGAACATATCTACTAACTCTTTCATAGAAAATCCCTTTACATACTTGAAAACAACTACCCTATCCTTTTTGAGTCTTGTCTCCTATAGCCTGAAGATTTCCTAAACTGCCTTCATATGGTACTTACTCAAGGCCCTTCACCACCCAGATTGCTTTCCTTTGGCCATTCTCCATTTTATCCTACATAGTCCATCCTACATATTCTCCAAACTATCTATACCAAACAATGACCATTTTTTGGAAAACTGACCATTTATGAGGCTGCCAGAGTGTGTGGTGTACAGCATGGACACAGATAAATAAAGGCAAAGTAATTTAGGAAAGAGAATGCTAACAATTTAAGGAATCAACGGAAGGCTTCATAGAGGAGAAAAATGAAAAACCTAAGAGAAAATCTGTGCTATAAATAATAATAACTTAGTAGTAATAGTAGTAGTAGTAGTAGTAGTTATAATAGCATTTATATGGTGCCTTAAGTGTTTTATATTGTGCAAAGTGTTTATATATACATTATCTTGTTTGATTCATGCTAATATTTCTGGTAAAAAAAAATAACCACGATGGGTTTATTGTGAAGAACAAATGAGGTAATATTTATAAAAGTGCTTAGCCTAGTAAGTGGCACATAGTGGGCACCATATAAAGGTTTATTCCCTTTTCCTTTCCTTCACTTTCCTTCTGTTTCTTAATCTATGACCCTATATAAACACAAATCATTGTTGGATAAAGAGAAGCTAAGGAAGTCCTCCTAGCCCTCCCTATGTAGGTAAGGATAACTATGAAAATAGAGCCGGACTATGTGACCTCAGTGGTTTCTTTCAACTCTCAGTTTATAAACCTATCATCCTATGGAGGTGTAGATTGGTGCAGAAGGAAAAGAGATGGCCTTGAGGTGAGGAAGACATGGTTCTAGAATCAAATCCTGCCCCTGACACATACTAGCTTTCCAGTTGCTCAGGGTAAGTTGGTTACTTTTTTAAAAAATACCCTAGATAATGTTTAAAGACTATTTGTAATTTATAGGATGAGCTTCTAAATGCATTGATGGATGCATTTTCCATACCATGAGTCCCTTACATCAGTCCCATGTTGATCCTATGAGTTGAGTCAAGTCAGCAAGCATTTGTTAAGGACCTATTATGCACCAGGAACTGTGCTAAGGAGCACTGAGAA
This sequence comes from Pseudocheirus occidentalis, assembly GCA_028646575.1. Taxonomy (NCBI): domain Eukaryota; kingdom Metazoa; phylum Chordata; class Mammalia; order Diprotodontia; family Pseudocheiridae; genus Pseudocheirus; species Pseudocheirus occidentalis. The sequence goes on from JAQQSW010009488.1 coordinate 7,769, forward strand.
TGCAAAAGAAAGGTCAAAGATAGTTCCTAATTTCAAAGAACTCACAGTCTCCTAAGGGAGACAACATGAAACAACTATTGACAAATAAGACGTAGATAGATAGATTGGAGACAATCAATAGAAGGAAGGCACTGGTAATAAGGGAGAGGTCAGGAAAGGCTTCTTAGAGAAGGTGAAATTTTAAGTAGGACTTGAAGAAAGTCAGGGAAGCCAGGAGAAAAAGTTGAAGAGTAAGAGTGTTCCAGGCTTGGGGGTAGCCAATGGATATGCTCAAAGTCAGGAGATGGAGTCTTTTGTGTAAGGAGCAATCGGCAGATCAGTGTCACTAGGTCATAGAGTATGTGGAAAGGAGTAAGGTATAAGAAGACTGGAAAAGAAAGAAGGTGCTGGGTTATAAAGGGCCTTAAAAGACAGAGGATGATTATCACATAGTTTGGCATTTAATACTATGGAATTGACCTTTTCTCTTACATTTGTCATCTTAAACCTGCATTTTAAGCTCCACTAGAGTCTTTCTCCAATGATGTATTGTAATAGGTGCTTCTGGGTTCTTGAAGGTCATACTAGGAAAGCATAAATTCTAGCAACCCTATGCCAAAATGGAAAACTTTTGAATAGGGGCACAGTGACAGACTATAAAGCTGTTGTCTGAGGACCAGTCCCCTTGGGTTCAGAGACTGAGTCAGTTATTGAGTCAGATACTGAGAATGAGTCAATATGTGGATAGCCCTAACAGACATGGATACCCTCAAGATAATGAAAGAACAAGAGAACAGTGTCCCCAGCAGATTAGTGGGGCAGAAACTCTAAAAAGGATTTATTTATGAGAAAACCTGGCCAAGAACTGTATAGGATGAGAAGACAGGAAGGGGTTCTGACTCGCATGGAACAAGGGAAGACTCATACTAATAGTAATTGTTGTTGTTCAATCATTTCAGTTCTGTCTGAGTCTGTGACACCATTTGGAGTTTTCTTGGCAAAGATATTGGAGTGTTGTTCCATTTTCTTCTCCAACTAACTTTACAGATGTGAAGCTGAGACAAATAGGATTAAATGACTTTTCCAGGGTCACACAACTAGTAAATGTTTCAGGCCAGATTTGAATTTAGGAAAATGAGTCTTCTTGACTTCATACTTGACACTCTATCCACTCTGCCACCTAGCTACCCACTAACAGTAATAACTAGCTCTTATGTGTATATATCAAAGTGATGTCCCATATTTGTCACTCACTAGTTCTGAGATGTACAAAATATATCCACAAATGCACATATATACTATATACACATTCATATATAGGTACATATTTGTAGGTAAATTTCTGTATATAGATATATGGTTATATATCTATATTTATACCTATCTATCTATCTATCTATCTATCTATCTATCTATCTATCTATCTATCTGCATTTCTATCTTTTTAGGAATTGATAGCCCTTGAAAGATGGTCTGATACTAGGGGAACCCCTGGCTGCTTGGTTATAGGAGATGAGACTTTGCCTATATCCAATAGGTGGAAATAAGATATTTCACATTGCCTTCTATTTTTTCATTTGTTTGGATCTGTTTAGTAGTATCTTGATTTCTCATAAAGTCATTTGCTTCCATTTGCTCCACCCTAATTCTGAAGGAATTATTCTCTTCAGTGAGATTTTAAGATTTTTTCCATCTGGAAAATTCTGCTTTTTAAGGCGTTCATCTCCTCATTGGCTTTTTGGACCTCTTTTGCCATTTGAGTTAATCTATTTTTTAAGGTTTTATTTTCTTCAGTCAGGTTGTTGACTCTCATTTCATGATTTTCTTGCATCATTCTCATTTCTCTTCCCAATTTCCCCTCTACTTCTCTTATTTGGTTTTCAAAATCCTTCTTAAGCTCCTCTATGGCTTGTAACAAATTTATGTTTTTCTTGGAACTTTTTGGTGTGGGAGTTCTGACTGTGTTGTCTTCCTCCCGTTCCATGCTTTGATCCTTTTTGTCCCCAAAAAAGGAATCTAAAGTTGGATTGCTGAGCTTTCTTTTCTTCCTTTGCCTACTCATGTTGCCAGTCAATTAACTTGATTTTTGAGCCATAGTAGACCTCTGCTTCCCAGGGGGAGAACTTTGTCCCAAATCACTGGTGTTTTCATAGCTGCTGGAGCTATTAGGAGGCCACCCTCTCGGCAGCCCCCACCAGCTTTGGCCCACTGGTCACACACCTCAGGACCACCACCCAAGACCATGATCCCAATCCAGGCAGCTCAAGGCAAGAGCACTTAGCCTCTGAATGATCACTTGGCCCCCCTGCAATCTGCAGGCCACAAGCTCTGAAGCAGCCATGTGGAGGAAGCTGCAGGGGCTGCTTCTGCTGCTTTCTTGCCCTGGGGGCCAGCAGCCAGACCCACTTGTCTCTCCTGAATTTAGCCCAGTTCCACTGACCTTTCACCTCTTCCTTGGCTCTTATGGGTTGATAATTCTGGAAACTGTCACAGCTGCTGGTGATCTACTCTCCCTAGTGATCCAGCTGTGGCCTGTCCTGGCCTTGCTGGAGTTAAGCTATGGTTTCAGGCTGGGCTGGCTCGGGCTCCCAGCACTCTGTGATGAGCCCTTCCTGTCCACCTGCCAGGATGTCTTCATCAGAAGATGTGTTTTTCTATAATTTTGTGAGTTCTGGAGCTCTAAAATTTGTTTAGAGTCATATTTTATAGGCATTTGAGGTGGTTATGGGGGGAGCTGTAGAGTTCTCCTGCTTCTACATAGCCATCTTGACTCCACCCCAATAGGTCGGAATATAATGACTACCATGGGACAATCCAAGGGACGGTCCAAGGGAGTGTGAATCAGCATTCACTCATCCGAAAATGTCAAAAGCAATGTGTTAGAGGACCACCAAGTCCATGTGTTCTAACCCTATATTTGTTCCTCACTAGTTCTGAGACAATGAATATTTTTTTTCCTCTCTAAGCTTCAGTTTCTCCATCTATAAAATGGGTAGGTAGGACAAGGTGATCCAGAGGTCTGCTTCCAGCTTTAACATTCATGGTTATGAGCAATGTCCATGCAGTCTTGAAAAGCAAAAGAGAAGAAAGTTAATTCTATATACAAAATGTCAAAAGGGAAAAAACAACATACTTAGCATAACTTTAAGGTTCAAAGATAAAATCTTTTGTTTGAAGACTACAAATGAAAAAAGGCTGGTTTCCATCCCCAACTTCCACCATCCCCAAGTCATTACTTTTAATATTTCATTTGAAGGCTGAAGATTTGTTCCATGTGTGTCTGTGGGGATGTTGTGCCTGGTTCTCATGCCTGTGTCCAAGCTCCTTTTTAATGATGCTGGTGCTTCCTCTTTTCTTAGTCCTTGCCAATGTTGGCCCCATTCCACTGCCCCATCAAGTGAACTTTACTGCCTATCGAGTGTATAAACCTGTTGTCAGTTCATAAGGAAAGGGATCTTAGGAGAGCTCACAGCTCACAATAGGGGGCCTGCAAAAGGTGAGTGGAACATTACATTCCTCTTATCCATAGGAGAACATGGGATTTTTTTCTTCTTCTTTAATTGTCTGGTCCCCAATTCACATGGTGCCATGGAGAGGTATCTAGTTTCTGTGAAAGGAATGTTTAGAGGCAAGGGGGGAAAATCCTCCTTTGGGTGGTCTTTGGCATAATTAATGAATGGACCAAACAGAATTTTCCACTTAGTGAGCAGTTATTAAATGATTGTTGACTGAATGACTTGAGAAGGAGCTTGGTGTAGTAGATAGAGTGCAGACTCTGATTCAGGAAGACCTGAGTTTGAATCCCCTCTGGCACTTACTAGCTCTGTGGTCCTAGGCAAGTCATTTAACCAACACTCAGTTTCATGATCTGTAAATTGGGGGTGATGATAACACCCACCTCCCAGGGTTATATTTTTATGCTTACTCTATCTTTTTTTGTCTTTCCAGGGTTGTTATAAGGACCTAATGGAATAATATATGTAAAGTGATTTGCAGACCTTAAAGTGCCAACTGATTTTAAACTACTGTCCTAATTTCACAGTTGGAAACCCTAGTGGAGTAGAATGGGGAGCTGACAAGCCCTGCGATCTTAAGTAGGGTATTTTTTCCTCTCTCAACTTTAGATTTCTCATCTATAGAACAAGGGAGCTGCAAGAAATGACACCTAAGGTCCCTTCAGGCCATATTAGGAGATACCTCTAGTGTAGAAGTTTCAAACACATGGTAGATTGCCCCTGTGCTACCTAAAAAACTCCCAAGTCAAACCTGAATCAGATGCAACTATAATGCAGCAATATTTAACAAAATAAATAAAAATACAATAAAATATAGAAAATATTACATGTTAAATCTGCCATTAAAAGTTTAGCTGCAGGGATACTTACATAAGATACAAGTGGGCCCCTTGCTGAGTTTGACATCCTGTGTCAAGTGCTATGGTCTACTCCAACACCAGTCAAACGTCATTCATTGTTCAATAGAATGGACTGGCTTCTCCCCTTAAACACAGTGTTGAGGGGAAGATTTCTAAACCAAGAATGACTGACTGTCATGTTCCTATTATGCCTTATCATTGGTCCAATCTTTAACTTATCTCTGCTTATGTGTACTAGCACCAAACAAACAGACAGATAAAGGAAAGTCCTTGATCTTTCATTCATACAGTCAAAGGCAACTCTAGAGCATTGAGGTGTTTGGATAATAATCACTAACATTTATATAGGGCTGACTACATTCTAGGTGCTATCAATGCTTTAAAATGATCACTTTTATCCATCTTCACAATAACCATAGGAGACAGGGACTATTGTCATCTCCAATTTACAGATGAGGAAACTGAGACAAACAGGGCTTTATTGACTTACCCTGGGTCATACAACTAGTGAAGTATCTGAGGCTAGATTTGAATTTAGGTCTTCCTGAATCCATGTTCTACATTCTTACCTGCTGTAGGCTCATGTTCCTTTAATTTGTTAGTCAGAGTTTATTTATCAATCAACAGCACCAAATCCATTGTTTCAGGAGAGGATTCTGGGAAGATGGTGGAGTAAGAGAAAATTCTAAGCAAATCGGTTGGTTTTTTTGGTTCTATCCCACATTTGGGAGATTAATAAAAGCCATCTCAGGATCCTTTCATTGCTAACTGCTGTGCATTGGTGGGGAAAATCTGTCTAAGAATGACTAAATTGTGCCTAAACTAGGACACTGCCAGGAAGAGCTGAAATTATTTACTATCTGCTTTTTCTGTTCTTTATTCCTGGCTGGTAGGCTTTGCTTCCTCCTAAATGTTCTTTCCAGATTGCCTTATTTGCTTATTTGATATACCTTTAAAAAACTGGCTTTACTTAAATTTAAGATGTTGTCTTGTTTTATTGAGATGTGTGAACAGAGGGAAGACAAATGAGGAAAAGATGAGGGGCTATATGATTGAACAAGGATTTACAAGGTTTGGATACTACTTTGGCATATTAATCA
>JAQQSW010009489.1:0-13221 GCA_028646575.1 Pseudocheirus occidentalis
ATTATATATAATATTGTGAATTGTTGAAACTGTGAACATTGTACTGAATCTGATTTTGTGATGGAATAAACAGAGTGTTCACTAATACTGTGTAATCTGAATCTTAAAAGCTGTTCACAGTAGCATCCTCTCAGGAATCTACTGCTGATTGGCTTTACACCTATGATGCCTCTAGCCACAGACCCCAGCCAGATCTTTCATCAGACCTTAATTCCTGGTACCAAGCTGTTCAGTCAAGGCAGGGAAGCTAAGTCCACATAGAACATTTGATTGCATAACTGACCTATTTCTAGGAGCCCCTGTCCTGAAAGTCAGATCTACTTATTGGTCAATCCAAGGACGCCCTGTGGGAGATACTGAAGGGTGTATCTGGTTCTCTCCTGTTCCTCTTGGAATTATTCATCAAAAAGAATAGTGGAGGGCAAAGGCTGTACTTTAACTAAAAGAGTACTTTTAATACCATCATTTTCCAAAATCAGCATATGCTAATCTATCTACCTCATCTCATGGACCAATTGACAGGGTTAGTAAAATTTATCAAATTGAACCTCAAGAGGAATGCAGTTCATCTGGGTCTAAAAGGAGGAAATTGGAGTTGGCCTTCTATATCAATTTAGAGCTGGTACTGGTGCTAGCTTATGCCATTTAGATTCTCTAATACCTTTAGACAAATTTAGTATTTTAAGATCTATGGGAAAGATTATTCCTAATCAAAACAAATTCTAAAGAATAGATCATGAAGAGTGGTTTAAAAGGAAGGAAGGAAAAGGAAAGAAAGAGAGAGAAAGAAAGGATAATAACCTGTATTCTCTAGGGTGAGGGAAAGAGAAAAGGGGCAGGGGAGCAGAAACAGACTGTACCAAATCTAGCCCACTAGTGCTGGACACACATGTCTCTTACCACCACCCTCTTTATTAAACAGAAGTGGGAAACAGAAAGAAAAGTATATGAGTATAGAATAGAAGGAAATAACAGTCATAACTGAATGTGAATGGAATGAATACACTCCTAAAATGGAAGATGATAGGTTGGAGTAGAAACCAGAATCCAACAATAGTCTGTTTTTTTAAAAATGCACTTGAAAAAGAAATATATACACAGAATTAAACAAGGGGCTGGAGCAGAATCCAAGTAAAGCTCAAGTAAAATAAGCAGGGGTAGCAATCATGATCTTAGACAAGGCAGAAGCAAAAATAGTTTTAATTAAAAGAGATAAACAGGGAACCTACATTTTGCTGAATTATAAATACCGAATTAATAAAACACTGAATTAATATAAATACTAAATATCTAGACCAAATGGCATAGCATCTACACACTTAAAAGGAAATGTTAAGGTGCCTAGGGAGTCATCCTGGATTTTTTGCTCTCTCTCTCTCTCTCTCAACACACATATCCAATCTATCATCAACACCCGCTGACTTGACCTTTATTTCATCTTTGATTTCATGTCTTGAACATTCCTCCTCCTCTCCTCTGACATTGTCACCAGTATAGTACAGGTCTTTATCTCCTCTTGCCTGCATTATTGTAATAGCTTGCTGGCCAATCTGCATGTTTCAAGTCTTTTCCCACTCCAGTCTAGTGATTTTCCTAAAATTCAGGTTTGATCATATTAACCACCCCAATAAACTCTCATGGCATCCTCTTGCCTCCAGGAGCAAATATAAAACACCCTATTTGGCATTCAAAGTTCTTTATAACCTAGCCCCCTTCCACCTTTTAAATCTTCTTGTGCCTTACTTTCCAACATATACTCTTTGATCCAGTTTCACCAGCCACTTGTGTGTTCTACAAACAAGGCACTCTACCTCTTTGTTATGGACATTTTCTCTGTCTGTCCCCTATGCCTGGAATACTCTACCGCCTTTCTCTGCCTACAAACCTCCCTGGCTTTCTTTAATTTCCAATTAAAATCCTGCTTTCTACAGGAAGACTTCCCATTTCCTATTTATCCTGCAAATAGCATATATTTGTTTGCATGTTGTCTTCCCAATTTGATTGAGGGCAGGGACCATCTTTTGCCTCTTTCTATATCCTACCACAGTATCTGGTATATAGTAGATGCTTAATAAATGTTTGTTAATTGATTATTCCCATAATTTTTATTTTTTCCTATTTGCTGTATGTAAGGCGAAACCTCAAGATTGTTTTGATTGTTATTTCTCTTGTTATTAGTGATTTGGAGTAGTCTTCTACGTGGTTACTAATAGTTTGTGATTCTTATTTTGAGAACTTTTTAATTCATAAGCTTTGACAACTGTTATCTATTTGAGAATGGTTTTTGTTTGAAGTTGCCTTCTAACTGTATTTCCTGACCAGTTTTCCACTTTGACTTTTGATGTACTTTTTATTCTGTATCCAATCCATTTGTTTTCTTTCTGTGTACCACTTCACTATTGTGATACCATTTATCCTTGGGACTTTACATATTGCTGGCTGTGTGACCTCAAAGAGTACCATGAAAGGGTCATGGCTTCTACTTTGTCTCTCCTTGCCCTGCCTCACAACAGGTCCTATTCCCCTGGTCATTAGTTACCTCTTCTGCTGTTCTTAAAATTTCTGTGTCTGTGTCTGTGTCTGTGCCTAATGGCCGAACTACTTCCTTTGGACATGTAAGTCCAATTAGGGAATAAATGGGATATTTTTATTATATTCTTTCCTCTGGGGCTAAAATCACTGTTTTGGCAGTTGGGTTTTTGACAAGGACACTGACCAAACTAACCAAACTTAAAAGATTTCTTAATCTTTAGCTTTTCCCTTGACTTCCAAACAGTTGGCTTTAATTGAATCCTGATATCTTCTATTTTCAGTCCAAAATCCAGGTCAGAGAGTTGACAAAAACGTAGCACTAGAAATCTGGCAATACTGAAGGTAATCTCTAATATTAGGGCAAAGGCTATCTGTTCTCTCTTCTGTTTTATATTACCTATTAAGTTCAGGGAGTCTTCTGTATCTGCATATATTGCCAGCAGTCATGGAGGTCCAGGACTTGGAGATATGAGTTTAGAGTTCAGATCCCTGACTGGTGTCAGGTAGAGGTTCTGGTAACATGTTGAGATTCTGATATAGAGTCACCTTTCTGAGGTTCTACAACTCCAAGAAGTATCCCCTTGAAGAGTATGGGGATTTCTGGTTTCCCTATAGCACTTAGGTAAATTGCCTGGGGTGGAGGGGAAGGAAGGAAGAGTCTGACTTCACATTGTTTATATCAAGAGGAAAACCCAGCAAAAATAAGGAATCTTGAAATTCCTTAAAGAGTTCCCTATATGGTTCCATTCAGGCAAGTTTGGCAGCTGCAGTATATAAATTCATGTTTCAATATGAAGCTTTAAACTAAATGCAAATTTTAATAACCTGAGCCTTTAGTAACTAGAATATTTTCTACCTCTACCTAAAAAAATAAACTTTCCACACTACTAAATATATACATATACACTTACATAAATACACATATACATACATGCATGCATGCATAAATGCATACATGTAATGAAGTTTCTTCTCTTGGAGATTAAATAGGGAACAGAAAAAAATGTTAGGAGAAAGAAGGAAACAAAGCATTTTCTGGAAGTACTCTTTTTATACTTTGTAGTTTTTTCTGTTTAATTAGATTGCATTACTTTTTAGAAGGCCCTAAAGGTGCTTTGGGATGTGTGAAATTTAGATACAGCTCCCTGAAGGTTACATCTGAGGGATAAGTATTCTTAATAAAGGTGAAATTCTTTGAACTCCTTAGAAGAGAAGAGCATTGTATAAATTCAAGATACCATCCTCATTTGGGGCATATTTGCATATCTGCATAGAAAAGTCACAATCTTATTTTTTCCTTATCCAATTAATTTTTTATATGGCTTACTGGCAGTGGAAGACTTTAAAACATTCTGTTTCACTAAGTTTGCTACAGAACAGAAAATAAAACACCAAGCAATTTAACTAGAAGAAAGTATCAAAGGAAATGAAACCATATTTGCAATTACCTAAAAAGGAATCTGTTCACCAATTTGCTGCTTTCATACAAGTTTTATTTTACACTCTCCAATTAACAGTGTACCATTTTCAGTCCAGAAATTAAAAATTGTAAATCCCTGGTTATACTCATCTTGTCAAATTGGATTTTAGCAAAAAATAAAATCACCATGCTTTCCATGTAAAGTTAAAATGTCATGTCCTTGGATCTTCTCTATATATCCATTATATTTTAGCAGTATTATCACTAATTAATATTTTCTAAATGCCCAAAAATATTCTGGTCACTAGTATATACAAAAGTCAGGAGCCTTGATTTCTAGTCACTCAATTACCAAGGTTGCATGTCTTAATCCTAAAACTGCACAGTCTTGTTATTTAAGCAAGTATGAATACAATTCAGTGTATGAAGAAAGCTCTTTAATTATGACCTCCCTCTTTTTCCCCTCCACCATCCAAAGACCCCTTACCTACTCAGCCCTAAAACTCTACTTTCATTCTTTGGTTGCTTTCAGAATGTAAGCCCAGATTCATATGCTGTTTGAGGACAAGGGCCCTTATGTTTTATTTTTGTATGCTTTGGACATAGTGATGGGATCGTAGGCTCCTAAACATAACTGTTGAATTGAATTACCCTCCTATAGCAGTGTTGGACCACTAGGTGGTGCAGTGGATAGAGCAACAGATCTTCGGTCAGGAAGATTCATCCTTCTGAGTTCAAATGCGGCCTCAGTTACTAGCTGTGTGACCCTGGGCAAGTCACTTAACCTTGTTTGCCTCAGTTTCCTCATCTGTAAAATGATCTGAAGGACGAAATGGCAAACCACTGTATTATCTTTGCCAAGAAGATTCCAAATGGGGTCACAAAGAGTTGGACATAACTGAACAATGACAGCAAAAACCTAAAGCACAGAAAGGTTTAAATAAAACATACCAAAGAAGGGACTACAGCTCTAGTTCTTCCTTCTTGTGTCCTTATAAACACTTCCTTTTAAATCTAGTTACCATCTCCCAGCTCATTAATTGACTATACTGCTTAAGGCACCAACTAGGCAGAGGGGTTTGGAGGTGAAGGAATGTTATAAATACTAGTCTAATTAACCTGATTCTTCCTTTTATAGATAGAGTGAATGAATTTCTATAAATACAGATTGGGACACAGAGGACACAGCATGGAAAATACTTTATCTTATGGATGCGTATAGGTGACATAGCGGATAGACAGCTACACTTTAGCCAGGAAGACCTAAGTTTACATCCTGCCTCACACATTTAGTAGTTTTGTGATTGTGGGCAAATCACTTAGCTTTTCTCAGCTTGTTTCCTCATCTGTAAAGTGCATTTAACAACAGCACTTGGATTGAGGAAGAAAGGGCAATAATAATAGCAGGTAGCAAATTTAGCATGCTTACATTTTTGTAAAGTTATATAGAAAGATATGTACATGTATATGTGCACATGGGTATATAAGCATGCACATGTATGTATAAAATCCACATGTGAGTTTATATATGAATACATGTATATGTGCATATATGTACTTGTTTATATCTGGCATTTTACATTAAATTCAGGAACTATCTCAGGCAACATTCAAAACGATTGTAGTACTTAATAAAAATAAAGCAAAATATTGTGGCTTCCGACTGAGAATAATCGGAGGTGATATTGTTATTTTAAAGAGTTGTTAGAGTTAATAGTAATAGACAAAAGGACAAAGAAAAATTTACAAGTCACATCCCAGTTAACTTTTGTTAGTTCACAAAAGTTTGAAATTGTGAAATATAAGTATAGGACTATATCATGTCAAATTCTTATTTGTTAGTGGGGTTTTTTTTTCCAACCAGTATCATACAATTTAAAAACTTTGTCAAACATTTGCAGAGTAACATCACAATAGACTAAAATGATTAACTTAGATGGGGGGGCATTTTTCTCTCTTATTTTATCTTTCTCAATTATATATAAAAATGTAATATTTATTTTTTTAAAAATTGAGTTCCAAATCCTCTCCCTTTATCTCTCTCCTGTCCCTTTCCTGAAAAAACAAGCAGTTTGATATAGATTATACATGTGAAATCATGCAAAATGTATTTCCATATTTGTCATGTTGCAAAAGAAAACACAAAACAAAAACAAACAGACATGAAAAATAAAGTTTAAAAATATGCTTCAATCTGCATTCAAACTCCATCAGTTTTTTCTCTGGACATGGATAGCATTTTTCATCATAAATCCTTTAGAATTGTCTTGGATCACTATATTGGTAAGAATAGTTAAGTCATTCACAATTCTTCATCATACAGTGTTGCTGTTATTGTGTACAAATATCTCCTGGTTCTGCTGGCTTCACTTCACATCAGTTCATATAAGTCTTCCCAGGTTTTCCTGAAAGTATCCTGCTTGTCATTTCTTCTAGCACAATAGTATTCCATCACAATCATGTACTACTACAACTTGTCTAATCCTCAATGGATGGACATCCCCTCAATTTTCAATTCTTTGCCACCACAAAAAAAGAAAATAAACTGTTATAAATGTTTTTGTACATAGAGGTCCTTTTTCTTTTTCTTTGACGTCTTTGGGATACAGATCTAGAAGTGATAGTCAAAAGGGTATGCACAATTTTATAGTCCTTTCCAAGGGTTTCAAATAGCTCTCCAAAATGATAGGATGAGTTCATAATTTCAGCGGTGCATTAGTGTCCCTATTTTTCCATTTCCCCTCCAACATTTACAATTTCCCTTTCTGTCATATTAGCTAGTCTTATAGGTTTGAGGTGGTAGCAAAGTTGTTTTAATCTACATTTCTCAAATCATAGTAATTTAGAGCATTCTTTCATATGATACTAAATAGCTTTGATTTCTGCTTTTGAAAACTGCCTACTTGTAACCTTTAGGGGAATGATTTATATTCTGATAAATTTTACCCAGTTCTCTATATATTTAAGAAATGGCACCTTTATTAGACAAACTTGCTACAGTTTTTTTCCCGGTTTCCTGTTTTCCTTGGCTACATTGGTTTTGTTTGTGCAAAGCCTTTTAAATTTAATATAATCCGAATTATACATTGACATGCCCTAATATTTTCTGTCTCTTGTTTGGGTCATCAGTTCTTCCCTTATCCATAGATCTGACGAGTAACATTTTTCATGCTTCTCTAATTTGCTTATGATATCACTCTGTGCCTTAATTAGGTACTGATTTTGACCTGATTTTGGTATATGGTGTAAGATACTGGTCTATATCTAGTTTCTACTTTCCAGGTTTCCCAGCAACTTTTATCAAATAGTGAGTTCTCATCCCCAAAACTTAGATCTTTAAGTTTATTGAACACTAGATTACTATGGTCATTTACTACTGTGTTTTCTGTGCCTAATCTATTCTACTGATTTCACCACTCTATTTCTTAGACAGTACCAGATTGTTTTGATGATTACCACTTTGTAATACAGTTTGAGATTTGGTGCTACTAGGCCACTTTCCTTCACATTTTCCCCCTTGCTTCCCTTGATGTTCTTGCCCTTTTGTCCTTCCAGATGAATTTTGTTGTTACTTTTTCTAGTTCTACAAAATAATTTTTGGTAGTTTGATTGGTATGGCACTGAAAAAGTCAATTAATTTAGGTAGAATTGTCATTTTTTATTATACCTACCCATGAGCAACTAATATCTCTTCAGTTGTTCAGATCTGACTTTATTTGTGTGAAAAGTATTTTGTAATTGTTTCATATAGTTCCTGGATTTGTCTTGGCAGGTAGACTTCCAAATATTTTATATTGTCTACAGTTATTTTAAAAGGAATTTCTCTTTCTTTCTCTTCTTGCTAGACTTGTTGATAACATAGAGAAATGCTGAAGATTTGTGTGGGTTTACTTTATAACCTGCAATTTTGCTGAAGTTATTGTTTCAAATAGTTTTTAGTTGATTTTCTAGGATTCTCTAAATATACCATTGTATCATTTGCAAAGTGTGATAGTTTTGTTTCTTCATTGCCTTTTCTAATTCGTTTAATTTTTTTCTTCTTTAATTGCTATAATTAGAATTTCTAGTACAGTATTGAAAAAGAAAAGTGGTGATCTTGCTTGACCTCTGATCTCACTGAGGAGGTTTCTAGTTCATTCCTATTATAGATAATGACTACTGATGCTTTTAGAGAAAAACTACTTATCATTTTAAGGAAAGCTCCATTTCTTCCTATGCTTTCTAGTGTTTTTGAATAGGAATGGATGTTGTATTGTGTTAAAAGCTTTTTCTGTTTCTATTGAGATAATCACATGTTTTTTGTTGTTTTTGTTATTGATATGGTCAGTTATGCTGATAGTTTTTCTAATATTAAACCAGCCCTACATTCCTGGCAAAAATCCCACCTAGTAATAGTGTATGACCTTTGGGATAGATTGCTATAATTTCCTTGCTAGTATTTTATTAAAAATTTTTGCATCAGTATTCATTAAGAAAAGTGGTCTATAGTTTTCTTTCTCTGTTTTTTTCTCTTCCTGGTTTAGATATCAGTATTTGTGCCATAAAAGGAATTTGGTAGTATTCCTTGCCTATTTTCCCTAATGACTTATGTAGTATTGGAATTAATTGTTCTTTAAATGTTTGGTAGAATTTACTTGTGAATCCATCTGGTCCTGGGGATTTTTCTTAGGGACTTAATTTATGGCTTAATTTCTTTTTCTAAGATAAGTTATTTAAATATGCTATTTCCTCTTCTGTTAATCTGGAAATTTATATTTTTTATAGATATTCAACCATTTCTTTTAGATTGTCAGATTTATTGATATATTATTAGGCAAAATAGCCCCTACTAATTCCTTTAATTTTATCTCCATTGGTGGTGAATTTAATCTTTTCATATTTGATACTGGTAATTTGGTTTTCTTTTTTAAAAATCAAATTATCTAAATGTTCTTGGTTTTATTTATTAGTTAAATTGTTTTCATATTTTCAATTTTATTAATCTTTCCTTTGATTTTTAGGCTTTTTAATTTGGTGTTTTAATTGGGGATTTCTAATTTGCTCTTTTTCTAGTTTTTTTAGTTACATGTCTAATTAATTGATCTATTCTTCCTGTATTTTATTGATATAAGCCTTTAGAGATAATAATTTTCCCCTAAGTACTGCTTTCACTGCATCCCATAAATTTTCATGTGTTGTCATTCTGTTTAATGAAACTATTCATTTTTTCTATAATTTGTTCTTTGTTTCTTATAAACAAGACATTATTGGACTCCAGTTTTAATCCATTTTGCTATCCACTTGTTTTATGGGTGAGTTTCCCCCTACTCCCATTCACATTCACAGTTATGATTACTAACTATGTACTTTCCTCCATTCAGTTTTTTCTTTGTTTAGTCTTCTCTCTCTCTTTTTACCCTGTACGTCTCCCAAAATCTGTTTGACTTCTGACTGCTGTCTCCCTTAATTCACCCTCCCTTCTCTCATTCGTCTCCCTTGCCTCTTATCCCTTTCCCTTCATACTTCCTTATAGGATAAGATAAATTTCTATTCCTAACTGAATGTGTATATTTTTCCCTCTTTGAACTAATTCTGAAGACAGTAAGGTTCAAACATCACCCACTATCCCAAACCCCATCTTACCCTCCACTGTAAAAACTCTTCCTCTCATTCTACCTCTCCCTTACCCTTTCTCCCAGTGCATCCCTCTTATTCACCCTTAATTAATTTTATTTTTTTGAAATCATCCTATCATAATCAACTCACAGCCATGCCCTCTGTCTATGTATACTCTTTCCAACTGCACTACTAATAATAAAGTTCTTAGAAGTTACAAGTATCATTTTTCTATAGAGAAAAGTAAACAGTTTAACCTTATTGAATCCCTTATGATGTCTCTTTCCTGTTTACATTTTGATGCTTCTCACTTGTTGGCATTTTTAAAAATTTCATATTGATTCCACCACTACTCACCTTGCCTACAACATATTCTCTCCTAGATTTGTCATAAAGTCTTAAAGGGATTCATGAAAGGAGAAGGTCAAAGCATAATGTAATACAGGAACAGTCAAATTGCAGTTCAGGGAATTTGGGGAAAAGAAACATAAATGTAAAATACAGGAGTTCTGTCATATCTAAGTAGAATTTCATGAAATGAGGTTCAAAACCTGATTGTGTACAAAAGTAATTCCTATATAAACAACCTTCTCATTACCATGCCCCTTTTGGCATGATCAGAGATTATAGTTTAAAGTGCTTTCTTCTACTTGGAATTATTCAGTTCGACAAATAATTATATCCAAAGCTTTGAGGTCATTTATCTTTATATTTTCTTCAGCACCTAAGATGTGGTCCCTACCCTCATGTAAGTTAGGAATATATTCTAGTGAGAAAAATAAGGTATGTATATGCATAATTGTAGTACAAAATAGAACATCATTTGTGAATAGGAGATACAAAACACTTGTGAGTGAGTGGGGGGGAGGAAGATAAGATCTAGCTGTGAGTTGAATCAGGTGAGGCTTTTTTAGAATTAGATAGTTAAGGGAGAGAATTTTATGCCTAATAGAATATAAACTCCCTGAAAGAACAATATTATTTTTGCTTCTGTGTTTCTAGTACCTCTCATAGTGACTAATGTGTAGTAAATGTTGAGTAAATGTTACATTATTTTGAGAATTGAACTGGTAAATCATGTTAATCAAAATAATAAGTAGTGAAATTTGGCTAGAGCGCAAGGGTACATGAAGGAGATTTACTGTGAGATAAACATAGAAGGGCTTGCATCCCAGCCTAAACAGCTACTTTACTCATTAGAATAAAACCAATGGAACTTTGATCATAGGTTAATAGGTGAAGAGCTAAAGGGAACATTAGAGTTGATCTAGTCTAGCTTCATAATTTTACAGATGAGGAAAAAAACCCCAGATATATTAAGGGTCTTACTTTTTTAAAAACTTTTTTGGGGGGAGGAGTGGGGAAGGCAAGGCAAGGCAATTGGGGTTAAATGACTTGCCCAAGGTCATACAGCTAGCAAGTGTTTCAAGTGTCTGAGACCAGAGTTGAACTTAGGTCCTCCTGACTCTGAAGCTGGTCCTCTATTCACTGCACCACCTAGGTGCCCCAGATTAGGGATTTTAATAATCTTGCCAAACCAACAGAGGCAGGATTTGAACCCAGGTTTTCTGATGACTTTTTTCCCCCAAACTCATACTGTCTCAGTGAAAGGTTTTGAACTTGATTCTTTTGGTTAGAGAAAAAGTACGTGTAGTTAAGAAGTGAAATTATTTTTAAAAATTATTTTTAGAGGGTTAAAAAAGAGACATTCTTTCTTATCTATTTCTTACAGATTCCTCTGGTCCCTCAATGTTCCTCATACTGTAACATCACTGAATCTATTGGAAGGATATTCATCCTCTTTCACAAATTTACCATGTATGTATGCTTCTCAAATTGGAAATAGATACTAAGTAGGAAAGAAGCTCAGGTACAGAAAATTAAGAAAGAGGGAAGTTATAAATTTAGTTATGACTAATAATGCTAAGAATAAGTGGAAGAAATAAATCAAGTTTAGACTATGATTATGTACTCCATTCATCTAAATGTATGGTTCATTGGGGGCAGGGGAAGATAAGCTGGTTTATAAACAAAACAATCAGCTTACTGGTGAAATTTCTCACTTTTTCTAAATTGTTATTTATGTGTTACATAAACACAACCTGTGATGAAAACTGCAAAATTATGAATGGTAATAATAAAGTAAACATTAGATGGGGAAGGGAAAAAGCTATTTCAGAACTCATCCCTGGGAACTGGTTGAATAACCTTTTATTTTTCATACCTAGTTTCTGTGATGGCCATGACTATAAAATTCACTAAATGAACAAGACTGAAAATCAATTTTCAATTTACAAGCTTACCAACTAGATTACTAAACTACCCTCATCATAGTCTACTTGATTCTTCATTTGTTTCTAAATTAAGATTCTTTACCATCAATTACATTCAGAATTCATCTTTAATGGTTCTTAATTAGGTCTGAGAGATTTTAGGTAACAGAACTATGGAACTAAGGTTTTTATTTAGCCTATGGCTCTTTGCAATGGCGCAAGGGCATAATTCCTCTTTTTCCTTTGTCTGAGGTACATGTAAACTTTATGTAGCTTCTTCATTAGTGAGAAAGAGTGGAGATCTGGTCAGTCTGCTATTAGCAAAAGATAAAGATGTTTTTCCAATTTTTGAAAACCCTATGTTTGAAAGCTACAACACTGCATAGTAAAATAAGAACTAATGTAATTGAGTATCAGCAACCTAAAAGAACACAATGATAATCCTCTGGGTGTAATTTTGTTTTTAAAGAAAATTGTATTTGCCTACAGTGCTAATATGCATGTCTTTCCAGTGTTCTGATCTAGTAGAAAGGGTAGTAGATGTGGAGTCAGGAGAGACCTAGATTCAAATTCTAATGCTATAGGTGTGATCATTGGCCAGTCATTTAAAGGCTTTGAATTTTGTTTTACTCATCTGTAAAAAGGGGCTAATAATATCTGTAGTATTTGTGAAAAAAGAATTAAGAATCAAGTAAGATATTGTTTGTAGAGTGCTTTATCAATGCTAGCTATTATTATTGTATAGTGGAAAAATAGATGTGATGTATATCTTCTACTCCTCTAGTTAGCTAATTAAGCCTGAGGAGTCTATAGCCATAGATTCTGGTGTTAGGAGAGCTATTTTGTTTTTCTAAGCTTTACAGCCTCAAACTTAGTTTAATTATCACCTTACAAGTACACACAGCAGGGGCGGCTAGGTGACGCAGTGAATGGTGGCGCACTGGCCCTGGAATCAGGAGTACCTGAGTTCAAATCTGGCCTCAGATACTTAACACAAAAAACTAGTCGTGTGACCTTGGGCAAGTCACTTAACCCCAACTGCCCTCCAAAAAGCAAAAAAAAAAAACCAAAACAACCAAGTACACACAGCAAGAACTAGGAGAGATATCTGTGAATAGATCAATGCAAATCCAACACTTCTTGGAAAACAACTCAAAGAAAATATCTGGATGATGAAAGAATACTGACCAATGTCAGTAATACAGTTTTCTTATATGATGAAGAATATGTTATGATATCACTAGCCTACTGTAAAGCCAATCAGCAGTAGATTTCTGAGAGAATGCTACTGTGAGAAGCTTTTAAGATTCAGATTACACAGTATTAGTGAACACTCTGTTTATACAAATCTTTATTCAGTACAGTGTTCACAGTTTCCACAATTCACAATATTATATACAA
>JAQQSW010009490.1:0-13220 GCA_028646575.1 Pseudocheirus occidentalis
TTTCCCAGTTTTCTGTTTCCCTCCTACTCTTGGTTGCATTGACTTTGTACAAAAATTTTTCAATTTTATATAATCAAAATTATCCATTTTGAACTTCATGATATTCTCTGTCTTTTATTTGGTCGTAATTCTTCCTTTCTCCAGAAATCTGACAAGTAAACTATTCCTTGCTCTCCCAGTTTGCTTATAGTACCAGCCTAGAAGGATTTTAAAAAGCAAATTAGAAAATTAGAAGAAAAACTGGGGAAAGAAGTGAGAGTAATGCAAAAAAATCATGAGAAAAGTGTCAGTAGCATGGGAAAAGATATACCAAAATTTACTGAGGAAAATATCTCAACTGACTAGGTCAGGAGAGATAATATAAAAATTATTGGACTGTCTAAAAGGCATGATCAAAAAATAAAATAAAATAAAAAGCATGGATAACATCTTTCAAGAAATTATCAAAGAAAACTACCCTGACATACTAGAATCAGAGGGCAAAATAGAAATGGAAAGAATCCAGTGATCACCACCTGAAATATATCCCCAAATGAAAACTTCCAGGAACATCATGGTCAAATTCCAGAGCTCACAGATCAAGGAGAAAGTGCTGCAAATATCCAAAAAATAATAATTCAAATATCATGGAGCTACAGTCAGGATTACACAGGATTTGGTAGCTTTCACATTAAAGAACTCAGGGACTTGGAATATGATATACCAGAAGGCAAAAGAATTAGGATTACAACCAAGAATCACTTATCCAGCAAAACCTAATATAAACTTTCAGAGTGAAAAAATGGTCATTTAATGAAAGGATTTTCAAGCATTCCTAATGAAAAGACCACATATATAATATAATTGAAAAGGGTAAGTTATCTTACATAAAAGAGGGATGTAAAAGCTATTATAATAAAAGGGAAGATGGAGGAGGGTATTGGGGGTAGTGGGCAAAGCTTAAACTTTATGTTCATCAAAACTGCCTCAAAGAGGGAATAACATGCACACTCAGTTGGATATAGAAATCTATCTTACAATATAAGGAAATGAAAAGAGACAGTGATAACAGAAAGGGGCAGAAACTGATAAAATGGAGGGTAGATTGAGGAAGGTAGTTATCAGAAATAAAACACTTGAAAGGAGGAAAGGGGTGGGGATAATAGAGAGAGGGGAATAAAGAAGGGGAAAATAGGATGTAAGGAAATATAGTTAGTTATCATAACTATAAATATGAAAGGGATGAACTCATCCATAAAACAGAGGTAGATAGCAGAATGAATTGAAAATGAGAAGCCTGTACAATAAGTTGTTTACAAGAAACAGATCTGAAGCAGAGAGATACACACAGAGCAAAGGTAATGGGATGAAACAAAGTTTATTATGCTTCAGTTGAAGCAAATGGGTAGCACTCATGATCTCAGACAAAGTAAAAGCAAAAATAGATCTAATTAAAATAGATGAGGAAGGAAATTGCATATGCTGAAAGATAGCATAGACAATTAAGCCATATCAATATATATATACCAAATACGTGTGTGTACACACTAAAAGATATAACATGTAAATTTTTGAAGAAATTGAATAAGTTACAGGAAGAAATAGATAATAAGACTATACTAGTGGGAGACCTCAACTTTCTCCTTTCAGAACTAGACAAATCTAACAAACAAACCAAAAACAACAAAGTTAAGGAAGTGAATAAAATTCTGGAAAAGTTAGACATGATAGATCTCTGGAGAAAACTGAATAGGAATAGAAAGGAAAATACCTTTTTCTCAGCAGCACATGACACCTACACTAAAATTGACCATGTATTAGGACATAAAAACTTCACAACCAAATACAGAAAAGCAGAAACAGTAAAAGTGTCCTTTTCAGATTATAACGCAATAAAATTACATTCGATAATGGACAATGGAAAGAGAGACTAATAATTATTTGGAAATTAAATAATCCAACCCTAAAGAAGAAGTGGTCAAAGAACAAATCACAGTAACAATTGATAATTTCATTAAAGAAAATGACAAGAAGAAGACAACATACCAAGATTTGTGGGATGCAGTCAAAGTGGTACTTGGGGGAAAATCAATAAAATGGAGAAAAAGTAGATCAACAAATTAGGCATGCAACTAAAAAAAACTCAGAAAAATAATAAATTTAAAATCTTCAATTAAGCACTAAGTGAAATACCAAAAATAAAAGGAGATATTAATAAACTTGAATGTAAGAAAATCATTGAGCGAATAAATAAAACTAGAAGCTGATTTTATGAAAAAGCCAATAAAATAGATAAACCATTGGTTAACTTGATTTAAAAAGGAATGGAGAAAACCAAATTACCAGTATCAAAAATGAAAAGGGTGAATTCACCACCAATGAAGAGGAAATTAAGAAAATTGTTAGGAACTATTTTGCCCAATAATATACTAAAAAAAAAAACTTGGAGATCTAAATGAAATGGATGAATAGTTACAAAAATATAAATTGCCCAGATTAATAGAAGAAATAATATATTTAAATGATCCAATCTTAGATAAAGAAATTGAACAAACCATCAATGAACTAAGAAAAAATCCCCAGGACTAAGTGGATTCAGAAGTGAAGGTTGAAGAACAATTAATCCCAATACTATATAAACTATATGGAAAAAAAGACAAAGAAGGAGTTCTACTAAATTCTTTTTATGACACAAATATAGTTCTGATACCTAAACTGGGAAGAACCCAAAGAGAGAAAGAAAATTATAGACCAATTTCTCTAATGAATATTGATGCAAAAATTTTAAATAAAATACTAGCTAAAAAAGTACAGCAATATATCATAAGGATCATACACTATTAAGGGGGGGGGTGGAGTTTATACCAGAACTGCAGTATTCTCTATTAGGAAAACTACCAGCACCATTGACCATGTCAATAACAAAATCAACAGAAATTATATGATTATCTTAGTAGATGGAGAAAAAACCTTAGACAAAATATAGCACCCATTCCTTTTAAAAACACTAGAGGACATAGGAATAAATGGATCTTACCTTAAAGTGATAAGTAATATTTATCTCAAACCACCAGCAAGCTATATCTGTAATGAGGATAATCGAGAAGCCTTCCCACATGGGTGAAGCAAAGATAACTATGATCACATCTATTATTTCATATTATACTAGAAATGTTAGCTATAGTTATAAGAAGAAAAAAAGAAATTAAAGGAATTAAAATAAGCAATGAGAAAGCACATGCTATGATGTTATACTTAGAAAACCCTAGAGAATCAACTAAAAAACTACTTGAAATTATTAACACCTTTAGCAAAGTTGCAAGATACAAAATAAACCTACATAAATCATTAGCATTTCTACTACCAATAAAGTCTAGCACAAGAGACAGAAAAAGAAATTCCATTTAAAATAACTGTACACAATATAAAATACTTGGAAGTCTATATGTGACAACAAACATAAGAACTATATGAACACAACTATAAAACACTTTTCATATGAACAAAGTCAGATCTAAACAATTGGAAATATTTTAATTGCTCATGGGTATTGAGAGTCAGTATAATAAAAATGACAGTTCTACCTAAATTAATCTATTTATTTAGTGCCATACCAATCAAACTATCAAAATTATTTTGTAGAGCTAAAAAAAAAAATACCAAAATTCATCTGGAAAAACAAAAGCTCAAGGATATCAAGGAAATCAATGAAAAAATACAAAAGAAGGTGATCTAGTCAAAAAAATGCAAAGGAAGATGATCTAGTCAATACAATCTCAAATTGTATTGTAAAACTGTAATTATCAAAACAATCATACTGGCTAAGAAATAGAATGGTGGATCAGTGGAATGGCTTAGATAAAAATCACATTAAAGAAAATGACCCTAGTAATCTAGTACATGATAAACCCAATTATCCAACCTTTTGGAGCAAAAACACATCATTTGACAAAATCTTCTAGGAAAACTAGAAAAGAGCATGGCAGAAACTAGGCATAGACAAACATCTCACACCATACACCAAGATAAGGTCAAAATAGGTAGATGATTTACACATAAATGATGATACCATAAGCAAATTAATAGAACATGGAATAGCTTATCTGTCAGATTTATGAATAAGGGAAGAATTCTAAACCAAAGGAGATATAGAGAGCATTAAAAAATATAAAATAAATAATTTTGTTTATATAATATTAAAAAATTTTTGTGCAAACAAAATTATAAGGAAAGCAGAAAATTGGGGGAAGGAGAATTTGCAACAAGTTTCTCTGACGAAGGCCTCATTTGTCAAATATATAGAGAACTGAATCAAATTTATAAAAATATAATCATTCTCCAACTGGTAAATGGTCAAAGAATATGAATAGGCAGTTTTCAGAAAAAGAAATCAAAGGTATCTAAAGTCATCTTTTAAAAATGCTCCAAATCACTAATGATTAGAGAAATGCTAATTAAAACAACTGAAGTATCACCTCAAACCTATCAGAGTAACTAATATGACCAAAAAAAAAAATGGAAAACAGATGTTGGAGGGGTGTGGGAAAATTGGGACACTAATAGGCTGCTGGTAAAGTTGTGAACTGATCCAACCATTCTGGAGAGCAATTTGGAACTATGGCCAAAGGACTATGTAACTGTGCATTCCCTTTGATCTAGCAATACCACTGCTAGGTCTATATCCCAAAGACAAGCAAAAATATTTGTGCAAAAATATTTATAGGAGCTCTTTTTGTGGCAGCTAAGACTTGGAAATAAAATGGATACTCATCAATTGGGGAATGGTTAAACAAGCTGTGGTAAATGATTGTAATGGAATATTATTGAGCTATAAGAAATGACAAACAGAATGATTTCAGAAAAACTTGCAAAGACTTCTGTGACCTGACGCATAGTGAAGTGAACAGAACCAGGGGAACATTGTATACAGTGACAGCAATATTGTTCAATAAAAACTGTGAATGATTTAGCTATTCTCAGCAATACAATGATCCAAGATAATCCCAAAAGAATAATATCAAAAAGATGAAGCATACTACTCAACTCCAGAGAAAGAACTGATATTCTTTGAATACAAACAGAAACATGCTATTTTTCACTTTCTTTCATCTTTTTTTACTTGAGTCTTCTTATACAAAAATGACTAATATGGAAATGTTATACGTAATTGCATATGTATAAGCTATTTCTTATTGCTTACTGTCTCAGGAGGAGGGGGTGAAAAGGAAGGAAGGGATGAAATTTGGAACTCAAAATTTTAAATAAAACTTTTTTTTAAGTGAGTGAGGTTTAAAAACAAAATAAAAATAAGATGGCACTTGAGAAGATTTTGAGGAGAAAAAAATGGTCTTTTGAAAGGCTAAGATAAGGAAGAATTAAATTCCATGAATGAAAGACAATTAGTACAAAGACTTGGTGATAGCAGATAGAATCCCGTATGTAAAGAACAGTCAGAAGTCTGGTTTAACTGAACTGTAGGAGGTGAGAAAGGGAACAATCAGAGGTGCTATGAGGCTGAGATGAGATAATGGAGGTAAATAACTTTACAAATCAAAATAATATAAAAGATATCATTAGTATTATTTTTGTCATCATCTTCTTCTTCATCAGCCTAGTCACCAGGCCTTTCGGTCTGTTGATGATTTCATTCCTTCAGCCTCCTCTAGCATGCCTGCTGAGCTCAAGCAATATTTATAGAGCAATAGAGAGATGTGCTGGTAAATGTTTAACAACCAGATTCTCAGAAAAAAAATATACACACACACTTTTAAGCTTAAATCTTCATTATTAAGACTTCCTTGCATCTAGATAATCAACAAAATAATAAATCAAACCATGATTTACAGCAATTGTCAATTTCAGTGAGTAAATGCTCCCCTTAAAATTCTCACAATCTGCTTTTGCTGGTTCTAGTTGTCTACAGCACAACTCTAGGAACAATGTAAAATAAGGTTGCACATGTGAATCAAAGGCAAGCTGTAAAGGGCTTTAAAAGCTAAAGAAAAGAGCAGACTTTTAATCCTAGAGACATCAGGGGGTCATTAATGTTATTAAGTAGATAATATGATCAAACCTGCATTTTAGCAACAAAAATGCTTTGGCAACTACTGCTTTTTCTTCCTTCAATTCTCACTGGCGCACAGTAGGAAGGTGTTGCAACAGGTTCATTATTCTATTACTTCTATTGAATGTCCACTGTTTGAAAGGGGAGTGCTTGTCCACAGGACAGAAGTTGACTATTGAAAGATTTCAATGAAGATTCTACATTTGAGGAGGAATATTCGTCATTTGAGACTAAATTTGAAAACTTTTATTTCAACTCAATGAGAAAGGCAGTATGATAAAGTAAGTACTCAATGGAGCATAATTTTAAAAGTCTTGGACTTGCAGCCAGAAAGGTTCAAATCCTGTCTCTGCCCTCTTATTGGACACTCATCTGGTCAGACCTGAGGAAGTCTCATGACTTCTCTGAACCACCCCTGAAAAACCAGGAAAATATCTTACCCCCAACCTTACAAGATTATTGTGAGAAAAGAATTTTGTAAGACCCAATGTGCTACATAAAAGAAAGCTGGCATGATTCTCCACTGAAGTTGTATTGGGGCACTGGAAATCTGTGGAAAGTGGGTGATTATTAGATTTAGATTATTAGATTATTAATCTGAGAGTTTGCTTATAATGCTCATGGGATTTTTCTGCATACACTGTGTGCATCTGTATGAACTATAGACATTCAGGAAATGGATAGCAGAGGGTAATCAAAGATCAGTCTTAACAGTTCCCCATCTTCCCCCCCTTTAAAAATGGTGAGAGAAGAGAATAAACATCAGCCAACATATATTGAGCATGTTCCCTGTGCCAGGCTATGGACTAGGTGCTAGAGCTACAAGGGCAAAAATGGAATAAGCTTTACCTTGAAGGAGTTCGTGTGATAACTTAGTCTAAAGCTAGGATAATCTAAGTAAGCAGAAACATCAATGAAGCCTCCCAACTGGTTCCATTTCAGATCTTTTGCACTTAAATGACTTTAAAAACATTTTGATTTTCAAGCTTATTTGGAGTCAAACCTCATGTAGCACCTGTGAGGTAGTTAGCAAGATATTCTCATTTTTTAAAGGGAAATTCAGAGAAATCAAGTGACTTGCCCATATTTTACCCAAATGAATGCCTGCCCATTAAGTGACTAGAGGGAGGACCTGAAGATTTCTGATTCTAGTCTAACTCAATCAAATATTGAACACCCTATTTGGCATTTCGTCATCAAGGCATTCGCAGGCTATTGTCACATTTACTCAAATAGCTCCAGGTTCACCAGCCTTTTTAGATTCTTTTACCCTGCATTATTTTTAAATTACTTCCCCCATCATAAAACAAAGCAAAGAGAAAATAAATCCTCCTACTTTGAGGTCGCTACAGATGAAGTGCTGCTTTTTATTTTGATGGGCCCTTCTCTCAAGTATGTAAACATTTACTAACATGAATGCCTGCAAAAGAGCATCTCCTTGCTCCCTGCAGCTGGAGCTTCTGGTGGTGAAATCTCTAGGAAGTCAATTCCTTGAGAGGCAATTTGTCTCCTGTGGTACAGCTCTTCACTCACAAGGAAGTATTTTATTTCTCTACATTTGGAAACTAGCAAGAACTGGTAAAATATCAACTCAGTGACTCATACTGCCTCGTAGCAGTTATATGGAGAATGTCATGTACATTTTTGTTAGACTTTATTCCCTTAGAAATGCTGTTGGGCAGGTTGGTATTGTCATTCTGGTTTGAAACTGTCTGGAGACACATATGGCCCAGAATTAGAGGGTAGATTGTTATATGGCCAAGAAGGATAAAGGGACATAGAAAACACTGAAAGGTGAGGAATTAATCCATCTCTGCTCCCTTTGCTGCTACGGGTGACCCTGCCAGAGCTACTCCCAAAGTCTTAAGAAGATCTGTGTACAATTAGTGTTTCTGTGTTTGGAGGTGATGAAAGAGTCAAATTGGTTTGATGAATAGAACTATTGAAAAGTTCCCATCACATGCTTATTCTCCCAAAAAGCTTTCCTTCTTCCTCTTTCACAGTCAAGAAATTTGTCTCAAGATCTATAGGTGCAAAAAAGCAGAACCCTTCTAGCAAGATGTAATGCAGATACTTAGTTCAATGAGCCACTTTGTATCTTCATTAATGCAAGGATTAAAGAGAGTGGACCAAGTAAAGAGAATTTTCCTAGTGAAGGGGACCCAGAATAGTCTACACTGAATTACTAGGCAGTCTTACACATAGCAGAAAGTTTTGGTTCTTAGAACTTGGATGGGAAGGCATGAGAGAACTAGAAGGCAATATACAATCCCAGCTCTTAATGGGCCAAAGGTCTTCCATGGCCATACCTTAGCCCTTTTTCTTCATCTTTTCATCTGTTTGCTCTCTTCTCCTTCTCTTCTCTTTTTCCTTGAGGTAAGGTGGTGAGGAGGGTAGTTGTAGTTGTTAAGTGTAGTGGGGGGGTGGTGGAAGGTGGTGGTCTTATCCCAGTTGCTTTTTCTTACTTCAGGTATGGGTCTGATTTAGTTTCATTCTGTTAACTCTTCCCAAAAAAAGAAAATAGGAGGACAACTTCCAAATCATCATTAAAACTAGACCAGCTGGATCCCTTACTTATGTAATATCAGGACGCAGTAAACCCAGTGTGATTGTGGAGAAAGAAATCTCTCTCCTGTAAGAGAGATAACTGCTTCCAGTCCTCACAGTCCTAAGGAAGACTTCCTTTCTAAGGTTAATAGCAGTTTTCCCTCTGCGTCATATAAAAGAAAATTTTACCTATACTTTGCTATTGTTTCAACTAAAAGAACTGCGGATTTCCTAAAAATTTAAAGAGGCAGTACACAGGATGCCTTCTATCAAAATCATGGTGGGGGGCCCTTTAAGTTGGGTCCTGTCTAATGATAAGTTTCTTGTGTATAGCAATCAGTAGGCAAGGCAATAGCTGGAAAAGATGGTGACATGTCAGACTATTTCATTGAGAAAAACAGTGGTTTCCAGAAAACCACAGCTTCAGAATTTTGTGGTCTGGTAACTGGAGAGGAGACCTATTTTATAACTCTTTTTAAAACAAGAAGATGGGAACACAGAGCTGTTTGGTAAGGGCTCTTCTACCCAAGCCTTTTTCTAAAACAAGTGCCAATGAATTCGAGTGGTCTAGTGCACATGTGGTTTGGCAGGTGATCTGTATTTAAAGGCACATGAGGTTTTGTCATATGGTACCAGGCTGCTCTTTGTCAGAACCTTAGGGAACACGTCCTTGTCTGCCTTTGCTCTTTTACAGGGATGTCTACGTACCTCTCTAAAACGAAGGTGAGAGATAATAAGCAAGGAACGTTCGGTAGAAATGCAATAAAATACTTATGGAATTAGTATTCATACCAAAATGGTTTATCAGCATAAACTTACTTTCAGAAAAGTTTGTGCAATTCAAAGTGATTGGACCATTCTTTTGGGCCGTGGCCAACATGTGATAACATACCCTGAATGTGCTCTTTTAATGAAATATATTGTTTTTTGCAAGGCCCAGGATGAGAACATGCAATGCCTCAGTGATCTCAATGTGATTTCACTGGTATTTTAGCAGCTCTGTGGTTGACAATGTGTAGTGTTCTGACTACTTTCTCATTGCGCATTCCACAGCACTCTCTGACAGAATAATTCCAATGTGTCATTGCATAAGAATACTGTACTAACCCTAAGTTGGCTAATGCTTGAGAATACAAAAATTCTCATGGAGTTTCCTATGATGGGAATCTGACCCAAGCAACTTAGGAAAAAAAAAGTGTTCAAACACTTGGCCTGACTCTCCCCACTGCAATGCATGGTCTAGTTGGGTCAATGTGGTTGATCGGTGTTAGGGTTACCCATTAGAGATTAATGAAGACTTAAGTGGGATTGATTGGGTCCCAGGGATACCAGAGTAGTGATATCTGTAATTAATCCAATAATACCAGGCTAATAAGAGCCACTGAAGTGATGCAGCATTGGATAACTGAGGGCTCACAATATGTATATAGCTGCAAGCAGCATCCTGTATCCCACAGATAGCTCTTAACAATTCTCTTCATTCCCTGCCTCCCCCCCACATGCACACTCTCCAAAAATGGAAATTTCTAAGATCACCCCTATTATTCCTATATATTTCCTATAGGAATTATATACACATGTATATAATGCCAATATTAATTATATAATTCCAACATTAGGTACTCCATGTATGAGGCCATTCATTAAAAAACCTGTAGAGGGATGAACAAAGAAGCCTGTGGGAGAATGTTCCTATAGGATCTAAAGTCTCTATTTGTACTTAAGGCATAAGAAACTAGGACAATCACTACCTGAAGCCAAAGTGTTCACTCTCCACCTTTATTTTTAAGAGAAAAGGAGTTGAGAGGAAGATAAGTGTTGAAGTGAATAGAGCACCAGTCCTGAAGTCAGGAGGACCTGAGTTCAATTCAGCCTCAGACACTTAACAGATACTAGTGTGTGACCTTGGGCAAGTCACTTAACCCCAATTGCCTTGCCTTCCACCCTTCAAAAAAAAGAGAAAAGGAGTTGTGATACTCGCCAAGATAAAACCTTGATAAATAATAATGATGATGATGATGATGATGATGATGATGATGATGATGGTGATGATGATGATGATGATGATGATGGTGATGATAAGGTAAACCTTCCCAGCTAGGTGGCACAATGTAGTAGTGGCCTAAAGTCAGGAAAAATTCAAATCTGACCTCAGACACTAACTAGCTGTGTGATCCTGGGCAAGTCAGTTAACCATGTTTGCCTTGGCTTCCTCATCTCTAAAATGAGCTGAAGAAGGAAATGGCACCCCACTCCAGTGTTGTTGCCAAGGAAACCTCCAAGGGGGTTACACAACTGAAACATCTGAACAACAACAAAGCCTTCCCAAAAGATGATCCTATGTATGGAGTAGCAATGTGCTCATCTAAGCGTCATGTATTGGGTAGAAGAATCCAGTGACAGCATTCACCTTGAGGACACCAGCATATTGGTCCCAATTCCCCCCTCCTAGAAAGCACCATTTTGTCATGAAATGAGTAGGTTTTGAACATGACTCAGTTAATATTTATTCTTTTCTACTGAAGTGTCAATTCCATAAGGGCTAGAACTAGGTTTTATCTACTTTTTTCAGTCTCTCCCTATGTCTAACACATTATTCTGCCTATGGTTGCTGTTTAATAAGGGGATTGTTGTTGTTTCATAGTCTTTACCCAAGTTCCATAAATTAATATTGAGGGAGACAAGATAGTGAAACCAATAGAAAGTGAGACTTGGAGCCAGGGAGGCTTGGACTGAACTTCCATCTTGGATATATACTACCTGTTAGACTCAGAGCAAGTAACTTAATCCTCTCGGTGTTCTAAACAACAAAACTATGAATTGCATCTATAAACAAAAAGTGCTGACCTGCACTGGTAGACGGTGTTTCCTCACCTGAGAGTTCTCGATACCAGTGTGAAGACAGGTCCCATCCCAGTCAATACTCCTGTTCCTTTGGTGCCTAGGTTTTAAATAAATTTGGGCAGAGAACCTAAGTTAAATGAAGCAGTCACCTAGGAGACATGTGTTGTTCTAACTGACCTTCTGGTTAGGTTTCATGAGAAGTGGGGAAGAAGAGTGAATGTCTAGACTGTAGAAAGGTGCTTGTATTCTCAGTTTGGCAATGAAGCAGAATGAAGAAGAGAGGTCTGACTAGTAGTGGCATCAGAGATAAAGAGGACTAATGGTTTCATCAGATTTGTGTGCATGTAACAACATGCAAAAAAATTATCAACAGATAAGATATAGACAAGAAATGATCTCAGAAGGAAGGGCATTAGCATTATGAGGGACCAAGAAATTCTGCTTACATAAAAGGGAAGCTCAGCTAAGATGTGAAGGCAGCCAGGGAAGCCAGGAAAGCAGAGGGGAGGACTGTCTCTGGGCAGGCACAAGGGACTGCTGGTGAAAAGGCACTGAGTCAAGAGATAAGAGTTATTTAGGAGGCCTGTGGTCATCTGGTGAAGCCTATGGAACCCTTCTCAAAATAATGTTTTTAAATATTTGAAGGAAATGCTAACATAATCAGTAAGAAGTGATAACAGAGAAGTAATAGTTTCCCACCCAAGTTAATGTACACTCTAAATCTGATTACCCAGGTTAAGAAGTAGGATGTTCTCTAGGATGTGACTAGTGAGACCCATGACCATCTGAAATCAAAGGTTTCCCACCTCAAAAGTAGCAATAACATCTCCAGGAGACATCTAGGTGTGTGTGTGTGTGTGTGTGTGTGTGTGTGTGTGTGTGTGTGTGTGCGTGTGTGTGTAGAAGTGCTCCTTGGAATGGACTTACCTACCAGATATCAACTACCAAGTCCCCCATATGGTTATAGGAAAAGGACAGAGAGAAGATCCAACCTTTGGTCAGTCTAGCATATCTTTCTTTAAACTTATGGTAAGCGGGTAGAGCCAACATGATGGCATGGAAGAAAACAGCTTGGTGAGCTCCCATCCATAAACTCCTCTGAACAGATTTAGAAAATGTACCAGGTGGAATCCTGATGAGAAAATCCAGAAAAAGTCATTGAGTCCTTTGTTTGGCCCAACTTGGCATAGGGAGATAGACAGGAAGGGTTGGGGGTGAAACCAGGAGCACACAATGTGGGCAGCTGTGCACCTGGGCAAAAGAAAGTCCCAGAACCATACTGAGGCACTTCAATGGGGACAGGTGTGAAATGGTAGCTTTATTGCCCTCTATCCAGTTTACACCTCTAAGGCAGAAGGAAAAGGGTAAAGGCAGAGGAGTGGCATTCACAGGTAGGGAGGTCCTGTGTGGTCTACTGAGAAAGGAGGAAGTAAAGAAGCTAGTAGCAGCAGTGGTGTGGCTCAGACCTCATTCTCAGAACATGATCTCACTTTTAGCGTTTAACCCAGACTGCAAAGGAATAAACAAGTTAGGAATCCCAGACCAAAAGGGAGTCTATAATTCTCCTACTCTGAACCAACAGCTGATGGATAGAGGCAGAATCCAACAGCATTTGGCTCTTACACAGACCCAAATCCAATTCAAGAACTTGTAGAGATGAGACCAGAGGGGCAACAAACAGATTTCCTCCTGAATCAGACTACTGTAGGAACACTAAAAGCTTGTAAGTCTCGTGTCTGTCCCTGTGATCCTGGAATACAAAAAACTCAATTATTTCCCTCCCCCC
>JAQQSW010009491.1:0-13220 GCA_028646575.1 Pseudocheirus occidentalis
ATTAATCTCTCACAATTTTCCCACCATGGAGATATCCTGTGTAATTACACAGATACAGCCTGTATTGAATTGCTGCTCCTCCCAGTGGGAGTGGGTGACAGGGAAGGAATTGCAAGAATCTAGTATTTAAAGCTATACAATCAAATGCAACTGGGAAATAATACATAGAGGGACGGGGGCAGGGAGGAGCTCCCTGCCCTGCTAGAAAGTTAGAGAGGTGTTGGAGGAGGGCATAAAAGGGAACAGATTGTGGGAGGGGTCTTACAGTGTGATCAATGTTCTGGGCTGGGGGGTCGGGGGAAAAAGGGGAGAAAATTTGTAACTCCAAACCTTGTGGAAATGAATGATGTAACCAAGAAAATAAATTAAAATTTAAAAAAAAAGTCAGAGGTTTTGTGATTGTAGCTACTAATCAAAGACTCTTCACCTGGGCCTGATGTAGAAAGAATTGCTCATTATAATTATTGGTTGTTTTTGTTTTCCTATTATTCTTTCATGTGAACATTATGAGTGCTATGTGAAGATTATGAGTGTTATCCCTAGTGTCAACTTCTATGTCAAAGGACAGAAATGCATAAATAAACTGAATAGTAATGGCATTTGAGAAATTGCTTTTTGAAATTCACATTCTCACAGAGATGGGAATTATGGGCATAATGATTTAGACTTATAACAATGACAGTCTTAGCAAATCTGAAGTTTTACAAACACTTATAGAAGGTATTGAGTACCATGAATAATGAAACATATAAATGAACAAACAGTCATGTGGCTGTACCTAATTGAGTTGGAGTACATGATTAAATTGAGCTAAATTTTATGTATTTATTCAGTCTGAATAATAATGTCCCTTGGTATGATCAAATTAATGGGCAGACATATTTGTATTATAGTGACACTGATGATGATTCCAGTTGTTGCATTGCATGGGACAATTATTTTTACTCTCTGTCTCTCTTGAAAGTAAGGAACTAAGTTGATGCAAATTTCACTAGATCTCTACCTATGGAATGGCATAGTAAAATATTTATTAAATATTTACTGTGTGTGAAGCACTGGGTTAAGTGGCATGAGAAAAATTAGAAGATTATGATGGTTTCTTGCTTTCAGTGAGCTCACATTCTAACTGAGGGACATAAAAATGTGGCTTCATGTCCATGTGTGGTTAGTTGTAAACAGAAAGATCAAGGTAGTACTTGATCAAAGGAGGAAGCAGGGTATATGGCAAGATCACAAGGTCACAAGTACCTCAATGTCAGTGAAGGTGGTCCCTTACCAAGAGGACACAGATCCCAAGAGAAATGAGCATAAAGACCAATAGACAAGGCTCCTGCTATCTGAGTAAAGCAACGTTGCTATAAATTTTATGTACTTCACTGGATCAAGAGAACACAGACATCTGAGCAGTGGGGTAGAGGGGCTCCTTAACAAATTCCCACTTGGAGTCTTGACAAGGAAATCAACAGATTCTTCTTATGAGTAAACACCCAAAGCAAAACAGCAACCTCCCAGAATATATAACAAAGACAGCATATGATTGACTGAGTGCTAAAGACCTTGAAAATCCTCATGACCTAGCACTTGATTGGAGACTCCCTATAATCCATAGACAGATTAGCTCTGTGTCTGGGCTCTATGTGCCTATTAATGGGCAGGGAAGATCTTCAAGTTCTCTTAAGTTTACAGGGGTAACAAGGGTTGGTTGAGGAACCCTGACCACATAAAGATAGGAAGATCAAAACATAAACTCAGAAGAGGACAACAATACTAAAATTCCTACATGTGAAGGCCCAAAGGAGGATATGTATTGGTCTCAATCCCAAAATGTTATCTTAGAAGTCCTAAAAAGGATTTTAAAAATCAAATAAGAGTGATAGAAGAAAAAAGAATGAAAGTTATGCAGAAGAATTATTTTTTTAAGAGTCATCACCTTGGAAAAGAAAGCACAAAAATTAACTAAGTACAAAACTTAAGGAAGAAAATAACTACTTAAACATCAGAACTGGGCAACTGGAAGCTAATGACTCTATGAGACATCAATAATCAGTCAAACAAAATCAAAGTAATGAAGAAATGTTTTAAAAATAAACATCTCACTGAAAAAAACAGTTGGCTTGAAAAATAGATCCAAGATAGATAATTTAAGAATGATTGGACTACCTGAAAGCCATGACAAAAAAAAATAGCCTGGAGAGCATCTTTCAAGAAATTATTAAGGAAAACTTCCCTGGTAACATAGAAAGAGAGAATAAACTAGTCATTGAAAGAATTTACTGATGACCTCCTGGAAGAGATTTCAGAATGAAAACTCCAAGAAATATTGTAACCAAATTCCAGAATTATCAGGTCAAAGAGAAAATACTCCAAGCAGTCAGAAATAAACAATTAAAATATCAAGATGCCACAGTCAGAATTAGACACGACTTAGCAACTTCTTAGATTAAAGGATAAGAGGGCTTGGAATATGGAATTCCAGAAGGTAAAAAAGCTTACATTGCAACTGAGAATGAACTACCCAGCAAAACTGGACATAGTCTTCTAAAGCAAAAAAATGGACATTCAGTGATATATGGGACTTTCATTCATAACCAAAGAAAACACCAGAGCTGAACAGAAAAACTGATCTTACAATATAAGATTCAAGAGAAGCATAAAAAAGTAAATAAGAGAGAAAAATATTATTCATTAAGATTATATTGTTTCTATAAATACAGGGAAAGATGATACATGTAATGCTTGAGAACTGTAGCTCTGTTAGAGCAGTTAGAAGGAGTATAGATGTATAGATCATAAGTTAAATTTAATGTGATAAAATAAAAAGGGGGTTAAAAGTGATTATACAAAGAGAAAAAGAAAGGAGGAGGCTGAGTAGCATAAATAACATCACACAAACAGAGTAAACACATATTAAAGTAGATAAAGATAAGGGAGGGTTTGAATTTTGTTTGAACCTTGCTCTCATTGAATTTTGCTCAAAGAAGGAACAACATACATATTCAGTTGGGTTCTACTCTATAGGGAAATAGCAAAGCACAGAAGACTTATGATGGAAAAATGCTAGCTACACCCAGAAAAAGAACTACAGTTTCTGAATGCAGATTAAAGCATACTATTTTAACTTTTTCTTCTTTCTTGTGGTTTTTTTTATGATTCTTCTTTCACAACATGACTACTGTGGAAATATGTTTAATAAAGTGTACGTGTTTAATATATCCAATTGCTTGTTGTCTTGGTGAGGGAGAAAAATTTTAAACTCAATATTTTACAAAAATTATCATTACATGTAATTGGAAAAATAATATCAAGTGCAAAACAGACTTACATAATACTTTATTCGCATTGCT
Source organism: Pseudocheirus occidentalis (assembly GCA_028646575.1). Classification (NCBI taxonomy): domain Eukaryota; kingdom Metazoa; phylum Chordata; class Mammalia; order Diprotodontia; family Pseudocheiridae; genus Pseudocheirus; species Pseudocheirus occidentalis. Next base: position 3,345 of record JAQQSW010009491.1, read on the forward strand.
TTATTTGGCACAATGATCCTATAATGTAGGGAGAATGCCAGTATTATTCTTATTTTACAAATGAAGAAGTTGATGCTTAGAAATTTAGTGAACAACTCAATGTCACAATGCTACTTGTGTCTTGCTCTTCATGAACCTATTTGGGGTTTTCTAGGCAAAAATTCTTTCCATTTTCTTCTGCAGCTCATTTACCAGATAAGGAAACAGAGGCAAACAAGGTTAAGTGACATGCCAAAGGTCACAAAACTAGGATATGTTTGAGACCACATTTTAATTCAGGTAGGTGAGTTTTCCTGACTACTGACCCAGCCCTCTACCTGTTGAACCACTGTAAAACCAAGCCCAAGCAACTCTCCAGAGGACTGCTTTTGTGAATAGCTCTAAGGTTGTGATCACATAGTATAGTGAACTCCATTTATTCAGTGGTAAACTAAAGCAAAACATTCACAGAAATCCAACACAGCATTCACAATGAAATAACATAACAACTTAGCACTAAAGTGGCCACATAGTTTTAAACAAAAGATAAGATTCAGTAAGTCTTCAACTCAGTCATCCTTAAGGATTAATCCTCCCTAAGTGACACAAAGTTTAAAGGTCAAAGTTTTCACACCCATAGGTAAATTTTTTCTTAATCTCTCAGTCAAAAAATCACCTTTCATCATGATTGGAGATTAGTTTCTAATCATCCTTGACTCAATCGTCCTTAAGGGGTAAAATGTATTAAGTACAAAGTTCTCATACCCCTAGATGACAGTAAATCATGATTTTGTTAATCAGCACTTAGTACTCAAGGAGAGGCCTTTTTATCTTGGCTGGAGGCTGGCTCCCAAATTCCATGGTTCTTTTTCCAAGGATCCAGCTCTATCAGACTGTCAACTGGTTTCACAGGTAGGCAGCTCTCAGCTCCTAATCCAGTGCCTTTTCTAGCCCTCATTCCGTATTGAAGCTTATAGTGTCCAGTCCACCTCAAGTCCTTCACAGTTTCTGTTTCTGGGGAGACAAAGCTTAATAGAGCCACAATAACATTCATGCACATTGCTGACACCATAACTGATTCACTTTCTGCCTATGAAATCAATATAGACCCACACACAAAGATTGAAAAATCAACACAAACCACTATGAGAGGTCCCAGGACCTTGGAAAACATCAGTAAAATCCTTATTCATGACTTCTGTAAACAGACAAGAAAATCCTCTTTCTGGGTTCCTGAACCAGCAGTAAGGTCCCAGGGATTCTGTAACAACAGCAATTTCACCTATAAGATGACATATCTGACAAAGTAACATCAAAACACACACACACACAGTACCAGCTACACAGTTATTCTTGCTCCCAGTCCTCCTCTATCCCAGGCTGCGCTTCTACTTTTATAGGGTCATTAGCCCCTCCCTGTTCTGCCTCTTCCTATTGCATCAGAAAGTTCCTCCTACCTTCAAATCAATAGGAGCTCAAACAAGGTGATAAATACTTAAGTAGCTGAAACAAGGTGCTAAGTACTTCCTTGCTTGCCATTACTACCGCCTAGCCATCACTAAAGGAACTTATGTTTATCAAGTCCAATTCTTTCGTTTTACACTTGTGAAAATTGAGGTCCAGAGAGTTTTGCAGGCTGCATTGGTCATATAGTAAGTGTCTGACATACTAGATGAATCCAAATCTTTCTCAAGTAAACAGATATTTATCAATTTTCTACCGTGTGCCAATATCTGTGCTGGAGTCCAAGAATATAGGCAAAGATATTCTTCACTTCAGATTCATCATTCTACCAATATCACCATACTGCCTCTAGTTTGGTCTGTTAAGGAATGGTTTACACATTTTGAGGACCATCATTACTAGATGCTAGAAATATCTAATTTCTAAAACCTTGATTTCCTTCCAGTCTGATCTATAGTAAAACATATGCATAGAAACATATGCAGCTGCTTAAATGATTGAATAGATTTATTTTCTAAAGATTTATGAGTACTTTGAATATATGTGAGCAAATCTTTTCTTTTTAAATCCATGAAGGTAATATTTATATGTCTTCTTCACCCCTTCCCCCTTGTCTAATGGAAAGAACAGTAAAAAGATGTGGGTTTTATTCCTAACTTTGACTTCTTGTGTAACCTTAAGTAACTTACTTGCATTAATGTTTTCTGCTTTGTAAAGTGGCTTTGTTAAGCTTTGTCTTCCCAGAAACAGAAACTGTGAAGGACTTGAGGTGGACTGGACACTATAAGCTTCAATATGGAATGGGGAATAGATTTCTGTTAGAGTCTTTACACATTCTCCTTGAGCTGTAGAATTTAGATTTTTCTCCTTTAACATGACCTTATCTGAAAGAATATAAACCCAAGATAAACCATCAACAGCCAAAATACTTAATCCATATCTTTTGGAAAATGCTTGAATATACCACGCAGAATCCATAATTATCTCTCTCTGGGATTACAATTGAGTATAGAAGTTAGAACAAATAAGATCTCTGCTACATTTCAAGCTCTTTCAACCAGATAATTTTGGAATTTCTTTGTTTCTCCAAGTATCTTTATGGATATATGAAGTATCTATGATTCTCTTTGCATGAAGAACTCCTTTCACCAACAGAAGTCCTAGGCAACTGTCTGAGGTATTAATAGTTACCCAGAGTCATACAGCAAATAACTGAGGTTGATTCTCAACCCCAGTACTCCTCAATCCAGCAATCTATTCACTATGCCACACTGTCTCTATATTTCTTTATGGATAAGTGGGTTTGAATAATGTACACTAGGAAACTAAACATATGAATGAAAAATTCTCCCTTCCAAATAAGAGTACCTCAGGGCTCCCTGTACTGTCTCACAGAGAAGCTTAAGAGCTCATCAATTTTCAAACAGTTCTAGGCCAGAGTACAGAAATAAACCAGTCTAAGACAAATGGGCATGCCACTTGTATAAAATTCAGTATAACTGACTTAATTATCAGCTATGTGTCTATTATTGACATCTTTAATATGCTAATCATTTAGGCTTTCAATCTCAGAACAACTTTTGATTCCATTCTTCCTTCTACTTTTCCTCATGTATCCTGGCAGCTATAGCTACTCAATGCCTGTGGGGTTTACCTTTCACCTCTACTTCTACTGCAGCCACACTCTATTTTTTCTCATATAATTGTTATAGTCCCCTAACTGAAATTCCTGTGTATCATCTAACTCCAATATAATTTACCCTTTTACACTGTTGCCAGTAATTTTATTAATAAACCACCCCGATAATGGCATTCCTCAATTGAAAATATTTCAGTGAATCCTTATTCCCTACAAAATAAAGAATAAACTCTTGATTTTAATATTTATTGTCCTTTAAAATCTACTTACAGAAGAAACACTGTATATGCCAGAGGACCTAGGCTTAAAATCCATCTCTACTACCCCTTACCTATATGACCTAGGGTAATTCAGCTAAAGTTTTCTTTGGCTACAAAATGAGGGAGTCAGAGTACATCAGGTATTCTTGCTCTTCTTAAGTCATAGTCTGATGAAGCAAAAGGAACACTTCTCAAAATATTTTTAATGCATAGTAAAATAAGAATTAAAAATAAATTTTGGGGTGCAGAGTCAAGATGGAGGTGTAGGAGCAGGAGAACTCTGAAGCTCCCCCCATAATCACCTTAAATACCTATAAAATATGACTCTAAACAAATTTTAGAGCTCCAGAACCCACAAAATTACAGAAAAACACATCAGCTGGGGGCATCCCAGCAGGAGGGACAAGAAGGGCTTATCACAGAGTGCTGGGAGCTGAGCACAGGCTGGCCTGAAACCTTGGCTTAGCCCCTGGGTGGTCAGGACAAGCTGTGACTGGAGCACTAGGGAGAGTGGATCACCAGCACCTGTGACAGTTTCCAGAATTATCAGCCCATAAGAAACAAGAACAAAGTGAAAGGTCAGTGGAACTCAGCTAAATATGGTGAAGAAAGCAGGTCTGACCATCCCCCACCCAGGGCAAGAAAACAGCAGAAGCAGCTTCCCTGCAGCCACCTCCATGTGGCTGCTTCAAAGCTCCCAACCAGCAGATTGCATGGACGGCAAGCAATCATTCAGAGGCAAAATGCTCTTCCCTTAACCCACCTGGATCAGGATCCTGGTGTTGGGTGGTGGTCCTAAGGTGCATTTTCAGTGAGCCAAAACTGGTTCGGGGAGCAGAGACTGCACCTCCTAATAGCTACAGCACCTGTGAAAACCCAGCCATTTGGGACAATGCTCTCCCCTCTGAAAGCAGAGTTCTACTGTGGCTCAAAAATCAAATCAATTGACTGGCAACAGGAGCAGGCAAAGGAAGCAAACCAAGCTCAGCAATCCAACTTTAGATTCCATTTTTGGGGAAAAAGGACAAGAAGCATGAGAAGTTAAATATGGAAAAGAAACTTATAGGGAACGTATCAAAGTTGAACTATTTACATGCCAACATGGAAAATTGATAATTGTAACTTAAGAAAGTTTTCTCAGTATGAGGATAGGTGAAGGGAATATAAATGCATATGTGTGTGTATGTATGTATGTATGTATGTATGTATACATAGACATATGTCTATGTAGGAGGATATCTATGCATATGAATACATATGTGAGTGTGTTTATACATGTGCACATAGACAGAGGTCACAGGATCAATTTAATAGGAAGGGATAAAATTTTAAAAGGTGAAATTAAGAGGTGGAAGAGAAATAGAATGATAAGAGACAGGGAGAGACAGAATGGGGTTAATCATTTCATATAGAAGAGACAAGGAATAACTGATACAATGGAGGGGAAGAACAGGAAGGCAAAAGAGAATGGTCAACCTTACTCTCATTGAATTTGACTTAGGGAAGTAATGGCATACATTTTAAATTGGGTGTCTTGCCCTACAGGAGAGCAGGGGAAGGTAGGAATGAGAGGAAGGATGATGGAGGGGAGGGCAGGGGTAGGGCTGGGTAGATAGTTGTTAGAAGCACACACTTCTGTAAAGGGAGAGGGACAAAGTAGAGAATAGAATGTGGGGGAGGGGCCAGATAGGAAAGAGGGAAATATAGTTAATCTTTCATAATATGTCCATTGTGGAGATGTTCTGCATAACTATATTGACTGTATTGAATTGCTTGTCTTTCCAGTGGGTGAGAAGGGAGGAATGGAAAGAATCTAGAATTTGAAGTTTTATAATCAAATGTATAGATATAGATACAGATATGTATGTACGTATTATATATAAAATTATTATTATTATCATTATTATTTACATAAAACAGGAAATTAAGATATACAGGCACTGGGGCAAGGAGATCCATCTCACCCTACCAGAAAGTCAATGGGCTGTTGGGGGAGGATATAGGAGGGAGCAGATTAGGGGAGGGGATATACAGTAGGATTGCTGTTTTGGAGTGGTGGGTAGGGGAAAGATGAGGAGAAAATTTGTAATTCAAAATCTTATGGAAATGAATGATGCAAACTAAAAATAAAAAATTAATTACAAAAATGTAAATTTTATTAAAATTTAGGGTTTTTTTATTGTTTAGTTATTTTCAATCACATCTGACTCCTATTGGGAGTTTTCTTAGCAAAGGTACTGTAATGATTCACCATTTCTTTCTTCAATTTTATAGTTACAGTTTAAGAAACTGAGGCAAGCGTGGTTAAGTGACATACCCAGGGTCATACAGCTAGTAATGTCTGACACTGAGTTTGAACTCAGCAAGATAGGTCTTTCTGACTTTAGGCCAAGCACTCTAGCCACTAAACCACGTGATTGCCTAAAAATATATATTTATCAAAATATATCAATACCTAAACACAAATTCACAGACCTCAACTTAAGATCCCCTATACTAGATGATCTTAAATGTCACTTCCAATTATGAAACATATGATCCTATGAACAATATTACCCTCCTAATTGTATCTCATGCTATACTGTTTTGCTTGTGCTATGTTCTAATTTAGTTGTACTCCACCCTCTGTTATTGTCTTATGTTTTTCTGCCTCCATACGTTTGCTCACACTTTCTCCCATGGTTTGTATATATTTGTAATAGCAATCAAATTTAGCAGATACTTAGCACTTAGTAACTTAGGACTAAGTATGGAAGGTGTGAGCCCTGTCCACTTTTGAGAAGGTGTGAACTCCCCTGTTTAAGTGGAAGAAGGCTGTTGGCTGAGACAGGAGACCAGTGCTGTACATAAAGAAGAATTTGAGAGACAGAGAGACAGAATTGGGATTTTCCAGCTGGAGGAAGCAGGACTGTCTCAACATCTGGGAGCTGAAGAAGTAAGTTGGAGAGAGAGAGAGAGAGAGAGAGAGAGAGAGAGAGAGAGAGAGAGAGAGAGAGAGAGAGAGAGAGAGAGAGAGAGAGAATTTTTCTCTCCCAGCATCTGGAAGCTGACTGAGACCTGAGATGGAGTTTTCTTGAGACCCAAACCTGGTGAAAGCCATCGAGAAGGCCAATATTCCTTCTGGGTAATAGGGCCAGCTGAAATGCTAGAGGACTGAAGAAGCATGACCAGGATAAGACTTTGTTCATGATGTGGCTGATCCTTGAGTTCCAGGCAAGAGAAGTGGTGAGTGGTTTGAAATGTGCTGGATACTGTGAACTTCAGTGTATGCCACAGACTGTCCTGAGGACTGGACAAAGACCTGGGAGATTTCTCCCTCTGAGCACTGGACGAGAACCTGGCAGCTGTCTGCTTATGAATCCAGGTGTCTGTTTGGTGGATTCAGGAGGGAGCTGGGACCATGGAAGGGAAGCCAGGGAATCAGAGAGACCACCCAGAATCAAGATGAAGAAAAGACCTCCCCTTGGATGAAATTGAGGTTTGCTGAATACCAAGGGGTGGAGGGTTTATGTGTTTTTCTAAAGATTGTACTAGTGATTAATGATAGTTAGTATTTGGGAATCTAGCTTAGTGACTGACTGCTAGATGAGTGACTGATTAAGTTAATGCTTGCACCATGAGTGGAAGATTGATATATTGTGAATTGATTGATTGAATGATTAAGCAAGAAGAGTTTCCTCCTTAGGAAAATGAGGTGATTGTTCTTTTGTTACTTGTTCTAAATATTGTGGCTACTATAGTGAAAACTGTGTGACCATTCTAATGTTAAGCTGGTTTCTCCCTTAGGGAAACATGATTATTCTTTTCTTCCTTGTTCTGAATATTGTGGCCACTGTAGTGAAAACTGTGTGGCCATTCTAATGTTAAGCTGTAATGAACACTATATTATGATTTTCTGTATGTAGGTATGTGTGCATGTATGTATGTGTGTACACATGTATTTATGTATTTTGGTCTTCTACTCTCTTATCCTTTCTCCCAGTCTCTGAAAAAGAAATAAATCTTTACCTTGCCAAGGACAGTTCTATACAGATATTTCATCCCACATATACCTCTTTTCTCTAGTGGTATACATCTTCAGTCATCTTTCTTCCTAACATTTCTATGTCTAAGACACCACCATCCTTTCAGTCTCCCAGTTTCATTACTTCAATATTATTGTCTACTTCTCATTTTTCCTGACTCTGAATATATCTCCTAAATTTTTGAGTTTTGACATTTCCATCTTTATAAAATTTCTCAAATACAGCTCTTTACTACTCATACAACTGCAACCTTATTTCAGGCTCATATCTTATTACTCCAGTCCATCCCATGCAATACTGCCAGAGAAATTTTCCTTAAGTTCAAATGTGATTGTGGGATGGCCCCATTCAATCAAGTCCACTGGCTTCTTATTACCTGAAGGATGCCATAGGAACTCTTTTGTTGATTCTTTAATTCCCTATACAGCCTGGACCTAATTTATTTTCTCCATTCTTACTGGACATTACTACCCATCTCCTGCTCTGTGATTCAGCACAATTTTACTCCTCTGTCTTTCTCATGTGACACTGCTTCTCACACCTGTACCCCTCCTTCCTGCAATTCATTACTTCTATTCTTCCATTTAATAGAGGTCCTCAATTCTTTTGAGATACTCTAGAAGCACCATTTTCTCCATGAAATCTTTCTTCAACTTCTAGTATTTCCTCTCCAGAATTAATTTATGTTTCACTACAATAGATAGATAGATAGATAGATAGAGAGAGAGAGAGAGAGAGAGAGAGAGAGAGATAGTATATAGTATAGATATATAAGCCTGACATATGTGTTGTCTGCATTTATTATAATTGCTTGTGTCCCCCAAAACACCATGAGCTCATGGTTAGTAGTGACTTTCATTCTTTTTACTTGTATTCTCAGGACCTAGCCGAATTCCCAGGACATAGGGAACATAATAAATATTTGTGAATTAACTGATTTGTGAATATCATGTGTTTAAACAGACCAGTTAATCTAGGAATGATAAGAAAGAGAAAACAGTACATACAATTGTGTCTTAAAAATGGCTGACTCAAAGCAGATTACAGAGTCCAGGATGTGACATTTATAGGTCAATATTTATACATAAATGCTTTGCTAATAATCTGATTTATGAAGAGTAGTTTGCCACTTGCCACATTTACTCTCCATTTCTATTGTGAACTGTCACCAAAAATGGGGAAAAAATTCTAAAATACAGGTGATGAAACTTTAGAAAGCATTAAAGTGGAAGGTGGTGAAAGAGGCCAAGTTCCTCAATATTGCCAAGTAACCAAGTAATTAAATGTTAAAAATTCTTAAAAGTAAACAAATTGGAAATAAAGTAAATAATGGTAGTCCCCCAAGGTCCATTAAAGAAAATATAATCTCTTAGATAAGAAAAATAGAAAGGTAAGGAAATGTGTAAACAGGAGAACATGATTAATAAATATTAATTTCAAAGATTGAGACAAGAGAGAAAAAGTAAATTACAAATTAACTCTCATGATAGCCTAAAAAAAGCCCACTCTAAAAATAAAATTGTATTACAGTAACATTAAAGAAGTTGAAGAGAGATCCATCATCATTAAAGAAAGCTCTAGCATCAGCAAAAACGGTTTGCCATTTGTTTTTGTTTTGTTCTGTTCTGTTTTTAAAGCGGAAATAGCATGCTTCAATCTGAATTAAAACTCCATATTTCTTTCCCTGAATGTAGATAACATTTTCCATCATAAGGCTTTGGGAATTGTCTTAGATCATTGCATTGCTGAGAAGAACTAGGTCTATCCAAATTGATCCTCTAACAATGTTGCTATTACTGTGTACAATGTTCTCCCAGGTTCTGCTTGCTTCACTCATCATTAGTTCATGTAAGTCTTTCCAGGTTTTTCTGTACTCATTGCCTCACCCTTTCTTTTTATTAATATCATTATTATTATTATTATTATTATTAATTTTTAATTTTCTACATTCATTTTCACAAGATTTTGAGTTAAACAATTTCTCCCTGTCTTTCTCCCACTCCAAACCCAAAGAGACTAAGTCTACTTGTTGTAGGCCAAGACTTTCAGGGGCCTTAGCCACATTAGCTCCCCAGTTCTACAAAGGTCATTAGGCAGATATGCAAGGAGAGCATAATCTTGTTGGGTGGATGCTCTCATTGGTTTCATGAATATCTAAAGAAAGTACTGGGTTAATTTGCAAGTCTTGATTGTAACACCCTGTTTATGCCTCTGGACATGATCCTAGGATAAAGAGCTTAACAAGTGATTGGCTTTGGGCTAGGGTAGAGAAAGATTGAGACCAAGGCTGGTTCCTGCAATAAACAGACTATGGAATACATCCCCCTCTCTCTCCCTCTTTCTTATTCTGCTCTCTCTCTCTCTCTCTCTCTCTCTCTCTCTCTCTCTCTCTCTCTCTCTCTCTCTCTCTCCTTTTATTTCACTCAGCTGGTAGCTAGGCCCACACTGTGCTAGCCGCAGCACTACTGAAAACCCCTTCCCCAATCTGCTCTCTCTTAAACACTCCTCC